>SNQJ01S0115273.1:64383-83257 GCA_010110895.2 Picea sitchensis
TAAAAAAAATGTTAAATCAAAATTTAAGGAAAAAATGTGGTGTGATAAAGAGTTAGAGGAAAAAATAAAATTAAGGTATTATAAAGATGTAATCAACCCTAATCTAGAAGATCAAAATTATCTATCTTTTTTGCCAAGTGTAAAGAAAAAAAAAACATTGCTAAGATAAGAACAAAATCTCACGAGCTCCATAGTGAAACTAGGCGTTGGTCAATTCCTAAAACGCCATGGGATGAAAGAGTGTGTCACCTTTGTGACATTAAGAAGGTTGAAGATGAAAAGCACTTTCTCTTAGATTTTCCAACATATACCCATATTAGATCTCATTTTCAAAATATTGATCACACTACCAGCCTTCCTAACCTCTTAACTCAACAAAAGTATGGTTATCTTGGAAAGCTTCTCTTAATGCTTTTCGAGCACAGAAACAAAATTCTAAAGAATCACAAGTAATCACTTACCGTCTTAAGGTCCGATAGACCAATTAGGTCTTAGTGGACGTTAATCATCATCATCAATATATATATATATATATATATATAAATTATTCATTTTTAATTAAATTTTGATTTTATATTCATGAAATTGTAAAATTTAATTATAAAGTTTATATGTATATGAGAATATATTAATAGATATTTTTTGTTTTTTAATTATTCATTTTAAAATAATATTAATTTTATATTTATAAAATTGTAAAATTCAATTACAAAAGTTGTAACTTTTTATTAAGTTTATAACATTTTTATATATATCTCAAAATATTTCAATATAACTTTATTTTAATTTTCCATTTTTTAATTAAAATTTGATTTTATATTGATTAAAATGTAAAATTCAATTATAAAAATGGAAAGTTTTTATTAAATTTTTTTTTTTTTAATGGATATAGGACATAAAGCGACGTTTATTTCAACTAATTTTATGGCGTTTTATCTATTTCAACCAATTTTATGGTGTTTTAGATTGGATTCAGCTTGCCAAATATGCATTTCCTTGACCATTGAATGTAGAAAACAGGGTGATCCTTTCAACAAGTAGATGATCGGATTGAGTGAAGCCATGTATTCGTGGTGACATTGTCCCAATGTTTTCAGTACGTTGATAAATACATTTAAATAGCATAGTCAAAATGTTCTACCAAAAATTTGTTTTAGGCGACATTTTTTCTGAAATCTTGGGAGAAATTGTTAGATTCTTATATTTGTGTGATTATTTATGTATAATCCAAGTGCCTCAAAAGTTTTTCAACATGTTGAATCTATTTCTACATTCAAAAATAGATTTTGAATAACAAAAACTAATGATTCTTGTCAATTTATATCATCAGATTCCAAAAAAGAAAATTCGTAGAACAACTAGAAAAAGCATGTTTAAATACATGAGAGGATCCTATTATGGAAGGGATCCTCTCATGTTCACTTGCCTCTTCGAGGAGGATTCCTCATAATAAGATTCAATTACAAATACAATATTTATCTTCATATCCCATTACATTTCTTAAACCACTTTATATAGTGTTATCATAACCTAAGAACATTCTAGAGGATGAATCTTATAGAAGTAGAACCTTATAAGAAGTCATCTTACATTTATTATATCTAACTACCATAGTGTGCCTTATTTAATAATATAGTGGACCTATTCCACCTTACATTGAATTACATCCACTATTATCACTATGGGCCCTTTGGCCCCGCCCACTACCTCTGTAGCTACCTAACAATAATAAACACCAAGAACACGAGATATATATGTAATCTTTTGTATTATGTGTTATAAGAGACTACATTCTCTAGGTTTTATCAGCAACAATTGAAAAGAGAAATAACTCCAAAAGAGCACCAACTCTCAATACAAGACTCATCTTGCAGATCTCAACACTAACTGAGAAGAGGAATCCAACCCCCAAGTACAAGACCTAGCTTGTAGACAGAAAAAAATCTATCAGCAGGTATGCGATATGTCTATAATGTAGCACACATATGTATGTGACCTGTCTATACTATAAAACGTGTATGTACTCGTCCTTCCCTATGTTATCCTGTTCACACCCTCATAAAACTAGGGTATCCATTCTTATGCACCTATGAAGCTTTCTTTACTCTACCACATCCACTAGTAACCAGTGACTACATCCAAACTGTCACTACAACCAACCTATACCATCCCAACCATAAACAAATATATACCATCCAACAACCTATGCATGTTTCTCATTAATACGCCATAACATAGATATCCCTCAACCATACCAGGACAAAACCAATCAACCAACTAGACAACATCTAACATATCCGTATATCACAACAACAACCATACTAAGAATGTCTCAAGCATTCACCATACAATGAGAAAATATAAGCATCAAAATAACATGTAATCATACCATAACTTCTGCAACAGATTTGAACCTGTAAAATGATATCCTGGGAACTGGATTCAGACTTCAGGGACCTAGCATCAATGTCTGCTCAAGGTTCCATTACTCTTCCCATATGTACGCAACCCTCCCTCTCTTTAGACCACGTGAGTCATGTCCTTTCTTTATCCATCCTACATATGTACACGACCTGGACCACTGCGTCCCACGTATAGCTTCAGAAAACTATGGTTTTTTGAACTTCCAAAAATTTCACCATCAGAATTCCTTGCTACTTCAAACTTGCAGACCTTATGATGCATTCATGAATACCTAAAATGAACCTTTCACCAAAAATATATATTCAATATGCTCAAAAGATTATTTTACATAAGATACCCTTGGTCTTTTATTTATACTTCTCCAAGTAACTTCCTATAATGTTACTATCTAACCAAATTCCTTCTTTTGGAGCTAACATACTTCTAACCACTTTGTCCAATTACAACCATTTTATGCACAAATAGTAAACTCTCCACTTCTAGTTGCAACTAATTTATTTTTAATTGTTTTCTTGTTGCAACCACTTAACCCATGACTAACCACTTTGACTGGTCAACTTCTTCTAGGATATTCTAGAGTAATTTGACTTCTTTGACCTTCTAGGGGCTTCTATATAATTCATGTGGGTTCTCCAACTTCACATGGCCATAACTCTCTAACAGTGAGGAGTTATCTGACATTCCACATATCACTAGAAACAACATGACAAGAAATATCCATCTAGAATAGTGTAACTTCTTGAAAATTCATTGATATTCATTACATTATTCCTTAGCCAAATTTGGGTTCCTTAACCACACATCTAAGATGACTGAACCACTTAACCATTTGGACTTCACAAAGCATATTCCCATGAGGGATTTCACCATAAGGGGACCAATTTGGAGTTTATCCATTTGGTTCTTCCTATCAACCATGAAATGACATCAATGACACCACTTGACATCAACCCTTTGACATTAATTACATCAATGACCACATATTCCAACAATCAATACATCAATGATACAAACACATCACTATGAAAATACTTGACATCAACCCTTTGATATCAATCCTTTGACATCAATGACAACATAGTACAACATCCAAGACTTCAATAGTGGTTCCATCAATATATAAATCAAGAATTTTTTAGCATGCTTTAGTTTTCCTTCTTGATAAGTCAAACAATTGATTTGGTAATCCCTTTAATACGTTAATTCTTTCAATCCAACATGATTTTATTTGTTTGATGCGACTCATAGAAGGTACATTTTCTTTCTTTCTCAACTTCATTGTCATTTTTGAAACCTTCATTGCAAACATTAAAACTACATCTATGTAAAACAATTCATCATTTTTCAAATATGAATTCAAGTATTTAGTGATATTTTGGATTCTCAAACCGAAAGAGGTGAAACATTTTTCCATATCCCACAACTCTAAGAACAATGAAATTCTTTTTTTAATATTCTATTTGAAAAAATGTCAAGTAGCAATAATAAAATTTGAGATTCCCTTGACTCTAGTACTTGATTCTAGGGTTTCTAGAAAACGTTTCTTGGGATGAATCATGGCAACAGGGGAAGCCAGAATAGGTGTAGGCATGGGGGTTGCTTCCATATCTTTAATTTTTTCTTTTAACTGAGCATTTTATTTCTCCATATTGGCAATTGAAATGTCCAATGCCTCTCCTGTAAGTTTATGAATGGAAGATAATCTAAAAGGAATCATATTTTGTGTACCAATGGTGGACTGTAGTTTCCCAATTTTACTCTTCGCGGTTCTTTCAAAGACCAACATTTTAGACTCTCTATCAAAAGAGGCATTTGGAACAAAAAATGTGTCTTCATCAGAAAATGTCTCCTCCTGGACCATGAGTGAAAAAGTATGTTTTTGATTTCCTCTGGAAAGCACTTCTACATCTGGGAAGGTGATATTTTCAATATGCACATCTAAGTCCATGTTATCCAAAAATAAATCATTTTCTTGTGCGTGTATTTCTTCTCCCTCTTACTTTGAATTAATCCTTTTTCTTTTAATTTTTAGTTTGTGGGGGTTCTCCAAGTTCCTCTATGGAGGGTTTCTTTCCTCATCATCCCCTGAATTATTACTCGGTACTTTTCTTGATTGTGATGTCACAGGCTGGATATTTGTATTTGGTAAAGAAGTCCTTCGAGACACTGTTGGTGATTGAGTGTTCCTGTCAATACAAGGCTTACCTCTTTCCTTATGGTGCTCTATGGTACTTATGATAGTTTCTAAAACATTGGAGTCTCTATCAACTTATTTATTATCAAGGTTATGAATATTATTTTCATATTCTCTTATTAGAACTGAATTTATAAGTGCATGACTAATTCCAACTAAAACCAAATGATTGTAGAAGAGATAATTGTTGATTAAGGTTGGTTTTCATTGATGTCAACCCTTGAAGAAAGCCCTGTAGAAAAAAGGTTTGGGTAATGGACCCAATATTGTTTGATTTAAATATGACTCATTATTTTTTTTTCATGGTTAATAAGAAGTAAATATGGATGAACTTCAAAGTGGTCCCCTTATGGTGAAATCCCTCACGGGAAGACGCTTTGCGGAGTAAGAGAACCCATGATTATTTGTGGAATAATGAGATGAAGGATAGTGAATTTGTTAGAGAAACTATCCTATA
Source organism: Picea sitchensis (assembly GCA_010110895.2). Classification (NCBI taxonomy): domain Eukaryota; kingdom Viridiplantae; phylum Streptophyta; class Pinopsida; order Pinales; family Pinaceae; genus Picea; species Picea sitchensis. The sequence goes on from SNQJ01S0115273.1 coordinate 69,459, forward strand.
TATATAGTTCTTGTCATGCCATTTCCGGTGGTATGTGGAACGTAACATAACTCCTCACAGTTAGAGAGTTATGTCCATGAGAAGTTGGAGACCCTAGGTTTGGGTAATGGACCCAAGTTTGTTTGATGGGTAACAGTATGAGTTATGATATATTTTTAGATAATACTATTCTATATGTATATTAATTTTCATGTCATTTCTAGTGGTATGTGGAACGTCACATAACTCCTCGCGGTTTGAGAGTTATGGCCTTGCGAAGTTGGAGGACCCTCATATGTCATCTAGAAGCCCCAAAAGGTCAAAGTAGTCAAAGTGGTTTAAGAGATTTTTAAAGGATAAATAATAAAGTGAAGTGATGAGTATATTATAATTCAAATGGAATACAAAATAAATTATTTCAATAATAATTTTAATGGAAAATTAGAAGTGGGTTAACCCTAAAATAAGGAAAGTCGGCCAAGTGACCTAGAAGATGTTTTTAAGGAAGCTACTTGGAGAGTGGAAATAAGAGGCAAGGCTCTCTCATTTAACACACACTAGAGAATATTTAATATCTATAGAATAAGAGGCAAGGCTCTCTCATTTAACACACACTAGAGAATATTTAATATCTATAGGTGTCTGAGGTAACCGGGCTAAGATATCTAAACCAGAATTGAGTGAAGGTGAAGAAAACAAAGGCCTAAAATGCAAGGAAAGATAAATTCTTTGATGGTGCTTAAGGTATGTTATTTCATGTGTCATCTCACCATTTTCACTATAAAGTTTTTCTATAATGATTCATACCGTGGAATTTATATTCCATTAAGAAAACATATCCAAGTATCCATGGTAAAAAATCTATCTTGTGGGTCGTTGTATTTTGGGAGTTACACTGCGGGAAAATAGGGTTTGTGGCTACATCCCGAAACTAGTCAAAACAAGTGTTTTGGGTAAAACGCCGTGAACCTATTCATAACATATCCAAATTCAGTGAGACCAAATTTTTGGTTAGGGTACAAAGTCTTAGTATGCTTTGTAACAGTTTTAGATCAATTCAGAAAATATTCCACGTGGGCACTCCCTCTGGCTAAGCACGCTTTCTAGAATAAGTCATAATTCAGAAAGGTATACCATTTTGCTATAACTCTTTTCAGAGGTTCCAAGTAGTGACACTTGGAGGAATTGCATAAAACACATGGAACAAAATTGTGTATAAGCTCTCATATCTTTATACATTATAGGTACAAATGTATGATTACCTCAAGTTAGGTTGTTGACTAATCCAAAACTAGGGCATGTGAGACTAAATAAAAGTTTGATGAAAATGCTAGTCTCTTTATTGTTAAAGTTAAGAAGGTTTGCTGTGAATGTATCTATACACCAGTTCATTATAGAGCTACAAATCATATTTTGTGGCTATGAAATTGATGAGGGCTTTTGGTTGGAATTAAGGTGTTGAGTACATGGTTGAGACAAGAAGTTGATGAGTTGGCACATACATGAGGTGTATAGTTGATGATGTTGGTTGATGAGTAGTTTGAAACATGATTGGTACATAATTTTGCACATGGTTGGATGCACTTGTTTATGGTACAGGTTTATTACAAGTTGTTTGTACTGTGTTGGTGCATGGTTGATGCACTTGTTTATGGTACATGTTGATTACAAGCTGAGGGTATTGTGCTGATGCAGCTGCCGGATGGCTGGTTAAGATTTATTGCGGTACAGATTTTACAAATGGGTATATCTCACAAGCATAGTGTGACAGTGGTTCCACTATTCTACTCTCTGTGGTGGCAGATAGGGCAAGGATTGTGTGTGATTGTATCCACCTTCGGGTTGTAGTCAAGAACATAGGGGGTTGTAGCCTCCTTCCGGTTATAGCTAGAGAATTGGGAGTTGGAGCTCTCAAGTTGTGTTCGAGAAACTAGGGGTTGGAGCCTCCTTCAGTTGCAGGTACTGAAAAAAAAAGGGAAGTTGGTGCTTCCAATGAATGTAATTTTCAAGACATATAAGAAAAACATTCCATGGTTTTCTCCCGATTTGTCGGCAAAACATTGCGTGTGACCCGTATGTATGTGATTGTTTATTTCTTAATGCCCATTATTAGATAATAGTTCTACATTGATATAACAATTAAGAAAAAAAGGATTATAATTATATCAATGATTCACCCCCTCTATCAGTAATCCAACAATAACTTGGGTCAAAACCCTTGATTTCTTCAACATATCTCAAATTGGAATGATTGAAAAAGGTAGAATACTCATCAATTTTGGAAATTCCTCTGAGCAGAATTTCACCGACTTTCCACGGAAGAGGTATGAATTGTTTCTTAATTTTCTCAAAGAATGTGTGAAACCATAACTTATATTTCCTATCTATTTCAATAATGAAAAACTTATCATATATAAAATACGATAGAAAATGGGGCTTTCATTAGAGAAGAAAATACTAATGATATTGTAGTCCATTTTTTCCATATTTCCTTTCCCCTTTAGAAAATTTGATGCCTCCAATGAGATTTGGGAAGTGTCGTCACCAAATGTCAGTTTCTTGAACTTAGACACAACATTATTGTACACTTCATAGAAATTATTGTCGACCCTCCGCCTCCATAAAGCTTGATACCATATAGTTTACTCTAACCCTTCTAGCAAAATTTAAACCCTCAAACATATGGAAATATGTTATAGCAGATAACAAATAATATGACATATAAAAATTCTTCTCAGTTTTGAAATTGGTCAATTATGTAGTGATTTCATTTGAAACAATCTTCTCCTAGACGAAGATTGCATTTTTGTGCATTGTAAAATGTATTATGTATAATGCCAATCGAGGAATGGTTTATATGGAATCTTGACCAACAATTCAAGTAAATAACAAGGAAAATTATTTATAAGGATTCTTCAAATAACTCACTTGAATTATAGATATATCTTCTAACATTAATGCAAGGTCATGCAAATATTCTTGGAGAAGTTTGATTCCATTATTTCTTCTCTTTAGAAAGTTTCTAGCTTCCTCCCCTTTGTAAACCATGTTCGGCTCTGGTAATTTCAACATCTCCTTGAATATCAAAGATGCCAAGGAAATAGGATAACTACTTTGTAACACAATGAACCTTTTGTTCTGGACAAACTTGTCGATTCACCAGGAGAGAATATCCTTGCATTCAAAAACTTCTAGAATGCAACCTGTGAGAACTATCCCTGAAGTCCACACCTTGTTTTTTTCTTTACCAGGTAGACTCGAATAATACCCGTACGACCAAGACTAGTGATAATTTTGATCTTCTCTGGCGAAGAGGTTGAAGGTATCTCCACATAACTGTTTCTTTCTCATGAATGATTTCATGGAGTCGACCAAATTTTCATTTATTATTACTTAGCACAGTAAAATGATTTTAGGTTAGATTTTCTTTAGATGGAGGCATTTACTCAAAATAAATGTGACTAACCTCAAAATAAACGTTATTAATTACTCGTCACTTCAGAAATGAATTTAGTAGTTAAGTACATAAAGACAACATTAAATGTGGCCTCGAGAGATGTGAATGAAGGGACACGTAACAATGGATAGTCTAAGTGAACAATCATAAATCAAAGGTAGGTATGAGAGTGTGAAGGTCCGCAAGTTCGAAGATCTGAATGGATGAAATGACTAAGTATTGGGATATGTCAGGTGTACTGATGGATGAGTGGAAGTGTAACATATAGGTCCACGATTATGAAATTCCGAAGATATATGATGAAAAAATGACTAATGGGAAGACTGTTATAGAGGTAAATAAAGGATAACATGAGTATGAAAGTCCAAAAGTCCAAAAGTCCACAGACTTAGTGAAAACGACTAAGTGTGGTAATCTTATTGCAATGAAGAAAAGGAAAAAATGGGAATATGAGAGATTTGGGAAGGGGAAAATATAGAATGGGAATAGAAAAGGTAAGAAAAGAAACATGGAAAATATAACTATAGAAATAAAGGGGAAGCACAAAAGGGGTTCAACAACTGGCTCTAATTGTGGGATGTCAACCCCTTGCGGGTTATCAAGGATCCAAAATCTCATGCCCATATGTTTTGTCCTTTGGTAAGTGGAGTTGATACAATGAGGATGTACAAAATAAAATGAAAAATATATGTACAAAGAAAAGAGAATGTTTTAGGTGAAGAATTTTTTTAGATGTTGCCCATTGAAAGGAAACATCAACATATTTCCCTTCATATATTTAAGCATGTATGAATTAAAACCCATAATTTTTTCAATGAGGTAATGCCCGATCCATAGTGACTCAATTTTTTTATGCGTTGACGGTTTTCCTTTTCTTTGTTCCAAAGTAACACTAAATATCCCTTTTGAAAGTTCTTGACTTTTGCACTTTGATAAAAGTATTTCTTAACATTTTGTTTCCTCTATGATATTTTATGCAAGGCCTCACTTCGTTCTTCCTCTAATTTAAATAATTGGTTGAATATCTTTTGTAAAGGAGGAGTATATATTATATCTTCCATGTTGACTACATAAGCCAAGTCATTTAATTCAAGTTCGATTGGAATTTTCGCTTCCTTTTTGTAAACCAAAATATAAGGAGACTTCCCAGTGCTATATTTCATTGTCATTATGCTTTCCCACAAAGCATCTGTCAACTTCAAATGACAATTTTTCTGATTTCGATCAATGGTTTTCTTTAGGATTTGGATCAACATCTTATTGGTAGATTTAGTGAGGCCATTCCCCTATGGATAATAATTTGATGAATGTCCCATCACAATGGCATATTCTCTACAAAATTTTGTGAACTTTGATCCAATGAAAATTGAGTTATTATCTGTATTGAACTTATCGGGAACACCAAATATTGAAAGTATATTGTCCTTGAGAAATTTAATCAATTCTTCAAAGTCATCCTTCTTCAATGTTATTGCATCCTTCCATTTCGTGAAATAATTTGCACCAGTAAGAATATATATATATGTCCCTTACTTAATTTTATATTTATTGGCCCAATGATGTTGATTCCCCATTGTGTGAATGGTTGTTCTACTGATATGTGTTGAAAAGTTATTGCATACCTCTTCATCGTTCCTAAAACTTGTTGATAGGGGGTGCATTTTCTCACCGTCGCATAACAATCCTTGAAAAATGATGGCCAATAATATTCATCTCTTATTATTTTATGGGATGTGGAAGCAGGTGCAAAGTTCCCTCCACATATGCCTTCATGAAATTGTTGTATCAATTCTTAAGCTCTCTTTTCATCAGCACATCTCAGTAACATGTCGCCATAGTTCCTTCTGAATAATATTTCAAAAATAAAGATATAATGATTTAAATTCATATTTAAATCCATTATTTCTTTTAGATTCATGCTAATGGGAAATTGTCCAGATTTCAAGTAAAACACAATATCTCTGTACCACTTTGAGCTAGATATAGGATTTCCAGTTGAAACTCAGATCATTCCATTTAGAGCATAACTATCTGCAATAAGATTGGACAATCCTTCACCTTTGATTAATTTCAAAGGTTTGATTTAAATGTCATATTCTTTAACTTTTACCATCCAATTCACCCATTTCCCTTCTCTCAATGGAACATATGCTATGACATGAGAATTTAAAATGTAGGTCCAAAAATGTGCTACTGCTTTTACAAGAGACAAATCATGCTTCTCAAATTATGAGTATATTAACCCATTATCATGGAGGGTCTTACTCATAAAGTGTATTGGTAACTCCTCACCCATAACATTTTTTTGAGTAAGGACTGATGATACAACACTTTCTATGGCAAATGAATACATGATAAAATCTCTTTGAAAATCTAGATTGATGAGCACCGATGTTGTAGTAATTTCCTTTTGAATGTTATTAAAGGCCTCATGTGTATCTAAAATCCATTTGAACCTTTGATATTTATTTAATAACAAATTAATTGGTTTTACTATGCTTTCATAATCAGGAACAAATTTCTGCACAAAATGTATCTTTCCAAAAAATGATTGGACTCTTTTTTTAGAGGATGGAGTATTAAGTTCATTGATATATTTCACTCTTTTTGGGTCAATATAAATTCCTTCTTTACATAAAATAATCCTCAACAACTTGACCTCATTTACAACGAACAAACATTTCTTTGGATTCAAAGAAACCCCATACAATATACATATTTTGAATACTTTCCTCAAATGATGCATATGCTCACTTCTTGTCTTTGAATGGATATTTAGATCATCCTGGTAATCGACCATGAATTTTCCTATCAAACCTTCAAATGCACAGTCCATACCCCTTTAGAAAGTGGCTCCAACATTTTTCAAACCAAAAGGTATATGATCATACACATATGTCTCCCATGGTGTTATGAAAGTCGTTTAAGGCTGGTCTTCCTCTGCGACTAAAACTTGGTTGTATCCAAAAAATTCGTCTAACATGGACATACATGAAGATCCAATGAATTTTTGAAGAAGGAATTCCATGTTAGAAAAAGGATAATTATTGTTTACACTTGATTTGTTGAGATCCCTAAAATCTACACACATCTAAATCTCCTCGGTATTCTTTCTCACAACCACTAGATTTGAAATCCAGATAGAGTGTCTAATGGGATATATTATTCCATCTTACTTCAATTTTTCCAAATCGATTTTCACCAACAGTTTTAATTTGGGGTTCATTTTTCTTATTTTCTACTCTAAGGGCTTTGCTCCTTCTCTCAACAAGATAATATGATGAAATATCAATTTATCATAGGCCTTCAGATCATCATAACTCCAAGAAGAAACATCAAAACATTACTTAAAGAGGGAAGTATATTTATCATGCTCTTCATATGTATAGTCAACTCCAAAGTTTATGTACTTCGGGGAACTATCAATTCTGATATTAAATTTCATCGTATTTTTCACTTTTCGGACTGATACTTCTTCAATGATATTCTTCATATGATTGTGTCTTGTGAAAAAATATTCAAACTAGACATAATGCTTTGGGATATGAGAAATGTTATCATCTTCATCGTCGTTTTTATTTTCTAGGAAATCCTTTAAGTCTTCGTCATTTTCAAATGCTTGAAGATATTCTTGGTTATCTAGGACTAAGGGTCTAAAAACACTTTTTACTTGGAAAGATGTTTCTCTTTGAATTTCACATGGGTTTGAAAATGAAGCAGCCAATGCTAAAGAATCTTCCTTCTGATTTGTATCCCTTAGAATAAAATAAATATTGAAAGAACTAAAGTCCTCCATTAATTCATTCACTCTTTTGAAATATAATTTGAGCTTTTATTTCTTAATATTATACTTCTGAGTGATCTAATTTATCACCATATTTGAATCACCAGTCATAATCAAATGTTCAATCTTCATCTCTAATTCCATGATCATTCCTTGAATTAATGCCTCATATTCTGCTTCATTATTTATACAAGGGAACTCAAGTCTGATGGCATGTGGGTATACGATCTTCTCGGGGATTTTGAGTATAATCCCAACTCCACTCCCTGAGCTTGAACAAGCTCCATCAAATGACATTCTCCAATATCCAGAAAAATAATTATGTTCATCCTTTATATCCTCCATTTGTTCCATATCAAGGATAGCATAGTTCCCAATACCAACATCTATATAATCTTCCATCAATTTGTTATCCTTCTTCTTAAAAGAAAATGGTCTCTTGGGTTCACGAGGAACCTTGGTCATTTCCCCATCCTTCTCAGCTAACATCATACAACTGTCATCGTTCATTATATAGCCACCAATCATGGAAGACTAGTCTCTTCCAAGAAAAACCTTGTATGTTGGAGGTAGGTCCACCACTATGATATTAAAGATTGTAATTATATGAGGAGCGACATTAATCCAGGCGTAAAAATATTTAATTTATCCATAAGCTAGAACCTTCCTAGAATCAATTGCATAGATTCCCATTCTTGTTTCATAGTACCTGGTGCAACTCATTCCAAGTGATTCCATAATATCCAAGGGCATGATCTTGTTTTTCGCACCCGAATCTACCAGACAATTGTGGAGCACAACGTCATGATTTTCTATTCAAATGTAGAATGGTGGAACCTTTCCTCTTAATTTCACTATTGATGTATTCTGAATTTGCTTCAGGTTTGCAATTACTGCTTCAATTATCTCAACTGGCTCATCCAATAATTTCAAAATGTTTTCCCTTTGGTGGGGAATTTTTACTACTTCTGTAAAAGGCAGAGTAATTCTTAAATTTCTTAGATCATCAACAACATTATACATAATTTGATGGGGTTTGAGTGTTGTTTTATGATTTGTAACTTCTGTGTTGGATTTTTTACTTCTATCATTCTCTTCTTCTTTATCTTTTTCATTATCCTTTTTATTAACATTATTTACATGTGCCAATGTTTGGAAAAATATTTCTTGTGAGATAGGATATTTTTCATCTTATTTAGATATATACATGGATGTCTCACATCAATCCGTCTATACAAATTCAAATACTTCTTCTCGAAAAAAATCATTTTTTGGTTTGACCATTTTTTTATTGTATAGCTCATCATGCATTACTATGTTCTGGGTTGGCTTTATGGGAACCCTTTTTCTTTGTTGATTGTCAAAAATTTCAAACCTCGTTCTTTTATTTGGGGTAGGGTTCCTTCTTTGTTATGGTACTGGAATCCTCAGATTAAGTCCATAATTATCATTTCTTCTTAACCTTGTTGTTTCATTTTTCATTTGTCTAATATTTTTTTTCATCTGCGCAATCTCGATCCTTTGTTTCATCTCCTGGGTTGCATCAGGATCTATGTTCACATTCAGGATAGTTCATTTAAAAAATCATCCATTGACTATTTGATTTTCACCAGGTCGTGGCTTTTGTTCTTCATTCTTTTTCGAACTGGATTCTCCTTGATCATTAATGTTCAAATTATCCATCTTCCTTTGGAATCTTCCAAGAATAATGTTAGAGTCAACGCCTTTTTCAATCATGATTTCCTCCATTTCTATATATATATATTCATTTCTTCATCTAGAGTCTCAATTTGGGAGGATATAATAGAAAACTTCACATTTGATGGCATGGAATTTTTATAACAACCAAGTATTACTAGATCATTAGGCCTTTTATCTTCAAGGATCTTGTTCATTGTTTTATTGAATATGATATTAAAGTCTCCTATCCTCTCATTTTTCTTTAGACAAATTTGAGTAAAATTAGTGAGAAGAGGGTGATACGCGACTGGGGGATAAAACATATTTAGGAACATGGATTTGAGATCATCAAATGAGTCGATCAATTTGGTGGACAATGTTGTGTACCATTCATAAGCTTGGCCGACAAATTTTGGAGAAATAACCTTACCATCACATCATCATGTTCAACAAGATGGAAATCGCAAACATCTAGAAAAAAATAAACATGTCCTTTAGCATCGATTGTTCCATCTCTGGAAAATGCTTTCAAATTACCTTTAGGAAGAACATGGAGCTCATGTTGTTCACCTCTAAGGCCGAGGGGGGAGTCTTTTATCCTTTTCAGGTTTCTAAATCCTTGTCTTTCTTCGTGTCTTCTATCCTCTTGCCTTCCTTCTTATATTTTTTCATTTCTTTATTCTCATCTTTCTTCATGTGGCTCTTCACGTATTTCTTCCCTTTTATCCATGTCTGGAAGTTTCTTCTTTTCTTCAAGAGTATGTTTTTTTCTTTCTGAGGTATGCATCTTATTTTTGTTGCTTCTAGTCATTGGTCCTTTATATTCATCCATATTCAATTCTCACCCTTTTGTTGTGCCCTTCGAGCTCGTCTCTAATTTCTATGATCTTGTCTTTCTTCTCTCCTTTGTCTTCGAAGAATCTCTATTTATTCTTCTTGGACTAGTGTTTCCCAAGACATTTCTAATTCTTCTCTAGTTCCAATTGTTGTTATAACATGGTTATATCGTTGATGCAGAATACTTCATTGGTTATTCAATCTGATTTCTAACTGGGGCTTGTTAGCCTGAGGAAACGTCATGTACTTTTGTGATGCAAAAGTAATTTAAATATTCCAGTTTGTTCCTCAGTATGGTCACCAAAAATGTTGACGCTTGAATCCATTAGGAACAAAATGACAACCTCATGAGGATGTGAATCCTCCTGGTTTTTTAAAGAGGTGGTACTCCAATTTGGCTTATGATATTCTTTGTGATTCTAAATAAATAATAATATGGGACCCTAAGATAATCCAATATTTAATGCTCAAGAAAAATAAAAATATTGAAAAATAAAGAGTATCTTTTATTTAAAAGAGATTTCCTAAGAAGTAGACCAGGAATCTTAGACATCACACATTTAAAAAAATGGACAAAATTTCCTCACATCCATCATAGTGAAAAATAAATATTATGACCACATTCAAAATAAAATAAGATAGCTCAATTGCAAAAGAGAACATTCATAGAGTACTGCATATATAGCTCAAAACATATTATGATAGATCAATTTCAAATACTTTATACTCAAGACTCAGAGTTATAAAATACAATTAAAACTTATCACAAATTAGTTCTCTGGGATTTCTCAAAACTAATAATGTTTGTTACAGTGCATTGAAATTAAAGACGTTCGTCCAAAGCACTGGGATTGGGGCTCCCATGGACCATAAAGAAAAAATGTACAAGAAATAGGAAATAGAAAGAAAAATGTGGGTGGATGTTGAACAACAAGATCTAGTAAGAAGACAAAATAAGTTTATTAGGATTTGGTTAAACTTTACTAGTTAAATAAGAAGAATAACTGCATGAAAATTGATAAAGGAAGTAGTATGTGATCAATATGGACTTACTATGATGGTATCTCTCTCCCTTCATTTGATTGTTTTTGTTTCTTTTGTACCCTTGCTTGTTTCGGTTTGATTACCTGTCCTAACTGCTTCTGCCAAAATTTCGGAGATCTTGGCTATTGATTTGTTTAACCATTCTTGAATATAATCCCTTAATAGGGAAATGGTTACCTCTTGTTTTACTTTAATGTCAAACAACTCTTTTTCAAATTATCTTAAATCAATAGATAAATTTTGTAAAATATTCTCAATGTACTCATTTTTATTTGTGTACTCAACAAGCCAGTTGTCAATATCATCATGTGTAATTTCAATCATAGTATCAAAATTTTTAGTTTATGCCCTTTTTAGTTGTTCAACTTGTCCTTCGAAAAGTTGTCGATTCATGAGAATTGAATTTGAGAGATACTTAGGATCCATGACATCAATGGTGATTCCAACAATACCTAAATCAAGAATTTTTTAGTATGCTTTAGTTTCCCTTCTTGATAAGTTGGACAATTGAGTTAAAAGTCCATTTAATACATTAATTCTTTCAATCCAACAAGATTTTAGTCGTTTGATGCGTCTCATAGAAGGTAAATTTTCTTGCTTTCTCAACCTCTCTGTCATTGTTGAAACCTTTATTGAAAACATTACAACTCCATCTATGTAAAACTCTTCATCAATTTTCAAATCTGAATTCAAGTATTCCTTGATATTCTAGATTCTCAAACTGAGAGAGGCGAAACGTTTTTCCATATCCCACAACTGTAAGATCAATGAAATTCTTTTCATAATATTATCTTCGACAAAATGTCGAGTATAAATTATCAAATTTGAGATTCCCTTGACTCTCACACTTGATTCGGGGGTTTCTGGAAAAACTTTCTCAGGAGGAGTCATGGAAACAGGGGAAGCCAAAATAAGTGGAGGCATGAGGGTTTCTTCCAATTCTTTGATTTTTTTATTTTAACTGAGAATTTTCTTTCTCCATATTGGCATTTGAAACGTCCAGTTCCTCTCCTCTAACTTTATGAATGGAAGATAATCTAGAAGGAAAAATATTTTGTGTATCAATGGTGGAATACAATTTCCCAGTTTTACTTCACAGTTCTTTTAAAGACCAAATTTTTAGACTCTCTATCAAAAGAGGCATTTTTCACAGCAAATGTTTCTTCATAGGAAAGTTTATCCTCTTGGACCATGAGAGAAAAAGTATGTTGTCCATTTCTTATGGAAAACACTTATACATATGGGAAGGTGATATGTTCAATATCCACATCTATGTCCATGTTATCCAATAATAAATTATTTTCTGGTGCGTCTGTTTCTTCTCCCTCTTGTTGTGAATTAGTCCTTTTATTTTAATTTTTATTTTATCGAAGTTCTCCAACTTCCCTTGAGGAGGGTTTCTTTACTCATCATCCCCTAAATTATTAATCAGTACTTTTCTTAATTGTGATGTCCCAGGATGAATATTTGTCTTTGGTAAAAAACTCCTTCGAGAAACTGCTAGTGATTCAGTGTTCCTCTCATTTAAAGGCATACCTCTTTCCTTATGGTTCTCTATTGTACTTATGACAGTTTCTAAATAAGTGGAGTCTCTGTTAGCGTCTTGATTATCAGGGTTATGGCAATCATTCTCCTCTTCTCCACTTATAACCGAATTTATAAGTGTAAGACTAAGTCCAACTGAAACCCAATGATTGTAGAAGAGATGAATTGGGTCAAATCCCTTAATTTCTTCAGCATATCACAAATTAGAATGATTGAAAAAGGTAGCATACTCATCAATTTTGGAAATTCCTCTAGCATAATTTCGCCAACTTTCCATGAAAGAGGTATGAATTGTTTCTTCCTTTTCTCATAGAATGTGTGAAACCATAATTTATATTGTCTGGCTATTTCAATAATGAACAACTTATCATATATAAAATACGGTAGAAAAATGGGGTTTTTCATTAGAGAAGAAAATCATGATGATACTGTAGTCCTCCATTTTTTCTAGAATTCCTTTCCCCTTTCTAAAAGTCGATGCCTCCAATGACAGTCGGTAATTTTCTTCACCAAATATCAGTTTCTTGAAATTAGATACAAGATTATTGTACACTTCATAGAAATGATGGCGGACCCTCTGCCTCCATAAAGCTTGATACCACATAGTCACAGTGTCCACCTTTACTCTAACCCTTCTGGAAACATTTAAACCCTCAAAAGTATGGAAATATGTGATAGAAAATAAAAAATAAGATGGCATATAAAACATCTTCTCAGTTTTTATATTGGTCAAATTTGCAATGGTTTAATTTGAAATAATCTTCGTTCAGTTGAAGATTGCATTTTCGTGAACTCTAAAATGCAGTATATATAATGGAAATCAAGGAATGGTTTCTGTTGAATCTTGACCAACAATTTAGGTAAATAGCCATGAAATTTAATTATAAGTATTCCTAAAATAACTTACTTGAATTCTATATATATATTCTGACATTGATGCAGGGTCATGCAAATATTCTTGGAGAAGTTCAATTCATTTTTTTTTCTCTTTAGAAAGTTTCTATCTTCCTCCCCTTTGTAAACCATGTTCGGATCTAGTAATTGCAACATCTCCCTAAATATAGAAGGTTCCAAGGAAATAGGAGAAATGTTATGAAACACAATGACCCTTTTGTTCTGGACAAACTTGTCAATGCACTAGGAGAGAATATGATTTCATTCAAAAACTTTTGGAATGCAACCTGCGAGAACTATCCATGAAGTCCACACATTGTTGTTTTCTTTACCAGTTAGACTCAAATAATACTAATACAACTGAGACTAGTGATGATTCTGATATTATCTGGTGAAGAGGATGAAGGTATCTCCACATAACTATCGTTTTCTCATGACCGATTTCGTGGATCCGACCATATTTTATTTTATTATTATTTAGCACGGTAAAATGATTTTAGGTTATATTTTATTTCTATGGAGGAATTTACTCAAAATAAAGGTGACTAACCTTAAAATAAAAATTATTAATTATTGGCC
>SNQJ01S0115274.1:0-25540 GCA_010110895.2 Picea sitchensis
TGCTATCAATGGAATTTACACTCCCTAACTCAAGATACTATTGTTTGTTTTTTAGCTTATGGAGAGTGTGTCTCTCTTCCTACTCCAAAGCACTAGCCTAACTAATATGTTGGTGTAAAGAGCCCTAGAAAAAGTTACTAGATTGATTTTAAGATTACGCAATATTCTTAAAGGCTGTGAATTACTCAAAGGCAACGGAAGTGAAACTCATGATGTGTGACTCTGACCCAAGTAATGCGAGGACAATGATGAAATATAATCTTTTTCATTCCTTGAATCCTAGCTACGGGAGAGAGAGAACGTTTTTTGAATCAATTCCAATACTACAATGTAGATGCAATACTCAATTTTTCGTTCAAATGCCAGTGCAAATAACCAATTATCAAATAACAATCTCTAAATGTCTTTTTCAATACTTCAATGCTCTAAGATTTGATTTTACAATGTTTTCAAAATGACAAAAAAAAAACTCGAAAGAAAACAAAACGTTCACTTTCCAAGAAGAACTCTGATAAAGGAGAAAAGAAAATCAAATCAAACCAAATCAAACAAAACAACCCAGCCACTTCTTTCAATGATAGTAAAAACAAAACGAAACCAAGAAGTCTTCTCAAAATCAAATGAAAACATCCTTTCGAACCTCAAAGCAAAAGAGAAAACATAAGTACTTAACCCTCTACCAATCTCTGGTTCCCAGCTAGCCAAACATATCCAACTCCAGTAATCCAAGAGCAAGAAAATGCCAAACAAGGCCAAGAGAAGAAAGTCAAGTTATCAAAAGAAAAGAAGATCTAGAAACCCTACATCTCTCCAAGCAAGCAAACTGAAGAAAAAGATAAGTAAGCCAATGACCCAATAAGTCAAAAAGGGGTAAATCAACAGATCTAAGCTGTTGGTAAATTCAAAACTTGATTCCAAATTTTTTTCAAAATCTGCCCGTAGGCAAGCCTTGGACATAGTGCGAGAAAGTATAATTCTCGCAGGCCACTTCAAAGCAGAGTGCGAACAATTCGCACTGGAAGATATAAGAAGAATGCGAACTTCTAGGGTTCTCGCAGGCTGTCAATAGGTACAGTGCGGGAATCCCTGAAACTAATGAATTTTTTTAAAATGCAAGCAAAATCCAAGTTGGCTTATAGACCCAGAAGGTCTCTCAGGGTATCCTGAGGACTCAGAGACTAACAAATCAGAAGAATGACAGCCGTAGAGAAAAAGGCCACAGTAAATTCAAAAAACCAAAAATACAAAGGGATAAGTTCCCCAGTGGAGTCGCCAATTTTGTTTATGGATAAATCTGTAAGTGCGGACACGAACCGATCTCCCTAGATCCACCCGGATCTAGAACAAAACGAGACATAATACTACTCTTTCACTAGATCTAACCTATTGAGTGAACTAAGAGATGAAGGAAGATGGACATACCTTATGAACGCTTTCCTAAGTCTCTGTTGTTCCAAGCTTTGCTCCGATGCTCTTGCTCCGTCCAGATCACGACAGATCAAACCAATCAAAGTATAGGTAGGTTAATGTACTCAATAGCTAGTCTATGCATGTGATCAAGGAATCATGTAATAAAGAGATATCATCTTTATGGGAAAGGGACATATTACTGTATTGATTAATTGAAAGAGAAACTTACAACCTGAGCCTTGATGTCATAGGTCTCCTTTCGATGGCTCCTAGTTCTGACACACACACTTGCTCATGCATGAAGAAAATCAACCACTTGTGATGACTTTGCTGTAGTCTCTTGCTGCTGTAGCATCAGTTCTCCATACAGGCTTCTAACAATTCTCCAATCAATCTCTTACTAGCTTGCTTATGCTTAACCTTTTCCATGAGTAATCTCCTCAATATATAGGAGAAGATATATTAGTTACTTGGATAGGGAATGATCCCAATATATCTGGAAAGCCAGTATTTTGCCAACCATTCGAGAGCCAACTCATCCTTATAGAAGATTCTCTTCTAGAAGGATCGAGAACTTATCCATTTTCCTTCTTTAAGATCATGTTCGCACCCTAGCCTTGAGTACAGTGCGAGAAGTTCGCACCCAGGCTTGAAGCAGCATGCGAGAAATAGGTATTCCCGCAGGTGACTATATAAGCAGCCTGCGAACTATATTTTAAAATATGATTTCTGGAAACTGACAAGTGTAACCTTTCTCAGAAAAATGTTCTTATGGAAGAGCTTGATATTTCATCATCATGACATTATCATAACACCATCACAATGACCAAAATTGTGGATAACAGACCCTAACATTCTTTCAGTGGCAAAAGGCTTGTACTCCTTCTCAACTGATTTCTCTTCTTCAAAACTAGTCTTTGAGGTGTCTTAAGTGTCCTTATGATGTCGTTAGAGGCACGGCATAGGAAAGATGGCAGTATGATGTTTTTGACACTTGAGACACTTGTGAACAAGATGCGACACTTACAACACTTGTAATGATGACACTTACGACACTATTGAAGTGAGTAATTTTGAGGTGTAACAATCCTCCAACCTGAAGGAAGCTACAACGCCCTAGATTCTCTAGCTCCTACTAGAAGGAGGCTCTAGCCCCCTAGTTTAGAGGCTCCAACCCAAAGGAAGTTACAATTCCCTTTCCACGCCCCTCCATTCCTCCCTTGAATACAAATAAGAGAATTCACCTATCATTGTTGTTTTCACTGATACTGATATATCATCATCATCGAAACTGATACAACCACATAAAAATCATGCCAAGATATCCAATAATATCCTCCAAATAAAGTGCTCAAAATGACCATGATATGCATCAAACCATGTGCCAAGACATCCAAGATGTTCCTCAAAGAATATACCATGCATTAAATCATATACCCAAAATGTTCCTTAAACATGTTCCAAAATATCCAAGATGTACCTCAACCATGTGCCAATACCTCCAAGATATGCCTCAATCATATGCCATAACCTCCAAAGATACAAGCCTCTAAACATAGAGAAAAACATAACTTTCAATATCTAAAAACTGGTGGATGAGATAATAGATCATCAAACGTTCCTTAACTTCGACATCAAGAGAATAATACCTTCTTCAAACTTTTCCTCAACCTCACAGGACTAGACCGACCAATAGGCAGGGTCTCACATGACAATACTACGACAACTAGCAGGGGCCTCACGAGAAACCCTATACTTGATGTGCGATGGTCTTCTCAAATAGGGTTTTCTGAAAACCCTTCTCCAATCTGTGGCTTCGAGCACTCCCTCCTTCACACAACTCCACTACTTCGATTTTGCTAAAAAATCAGATCCTTTCATGGTTATTAAATGAGAGGTGCTTGATGTGTATTTATACTTTTCCAATTACCTTTTTTACTTGAATTTAGGGTCGAACTATAACTTCTTGTTTGTAACTGTTTTTCTCCTTTAATTAAATTTGGGCCTGACTTGTAACTTCTTTGACCTTAGATCTGAGGCTTCTTGACCATACTTCGAGGCTTAATTTTTAAGAGGGCATAACTTCTCAACCATGAAGAGATATGTGGTGTGCCACCTATCGTTGGAGACAACATGATGAGGAATATCAATCTATGATGGTTCTAAATGCATTTGCAATGTACTTCATTTTTTTTATTCAATTAACTTTGGGCTTCATGAAAACACCTTCGAGGTTTATTAACCATTTAACCATATTTTCAGAGCTTCTTGTAGACTTATTCAAAGTGTCTTCCCATGGGGGAAATGATTAAATCTACACCATAAGGGGGCCACTTTGGAGACTTCTTCAAATACACCCATCACTTCTAGAGGCTTCTGGATGTCTTCTAGGGTTGACATCAATGGCAACCGATTTTCCAACAATATCCCCCTTTGGCATTGATGAAAACACTCATACTCCCCCTATGACGATTCCTCCCCCTGTATTCATGAGTTCTCCCCCATGTCTTCATGATTTTTAACTTTTATCTCTCCCCCTTTGACATCAATGACAAAGGGTAACTCCACCTGATGATTTCTCTCCCCATGTCTTCTTTTAAAAATGTCATGTAGATCATTGTGGGGTAGAAAATACTCCAATTGTTTTGTCGAAGATATTCAAATGTGTCTCTTAGGAGAGGTTTGGTGAAGATATATGAAATCTATTCTTTTGCCCCAATGTACTCCAACTTGATATTATTTTCTATGACTTGTTCCCGCAGAAAGTGGAACTTAATCAAAATATATTTGTTCTTTGAATGAATCATTGGATTCTTGGAGATACTTATCACACTGGTATTGTCACAAAATATTGAAATAGGCTTGTCATATTCTACTTGTATAGCTTGCAGGGTTTTCTTCATCTAGAGGACCTGAGTACAACATGATGCTACTACAATATATTTTTCTTCTATTGTGGACAAGGATACTGATGACTGCTTCTTGCTCAACTGGGACATTGGAAAATCACCAAAGCAGAAAGATGCTCCACTAGTACTTCTTCTTTCATTAATGTTTCCTTCCCAATATGCATCTTTGTAGGTGTCCATATTCATCTCATTCCCTTTTGGATACCACAATCCAAATTTTGTTGTTCCTTTGAGATATCTGAAGATCCTCTTTACTTCCATAACATGAGTTTCCTTCGGTGCTTCTTGAAATCTTGCAACCTGCCCAACTGCTTGCATCACATTTGGTCTTGAGGCTGTCACATACAGTAGGATTCCAATCATTGATCTCTAAATTCTATGATCTACTTCCTTAGATTCACCATATTTTCTCAACTTGCAACCAATCACAATAGAAGTACTTACCAGTTTTCAATCTTCCATTCTGAACTTCTTCAACATTTCTTTTATGTACTTGGTTTGGGAAATGAGAATACCTTCATCTAGTTGAGATATCTGGAGTCCCAAAAATAAATTCAATTCACCAAGTAGGGACATTTCAAACTCGCACTACATGTCTTTGAAAAACTTATTACTCAACCTATCATCACCACTTTCAAATATTATGTCATCCACATATACTTCAAGGATAAGTATGTTGTCTCGATCCAATTTTATGTAGATATTTCTATCTGCATTTCCCTTTCTGAATCATTGTTTTTGTAAGTACTTGTCCAGTATTGAATACCATGCTCTAGGGGCTTGCTTGAGTCCATACATAGATCTCCTTAATCTGCAAAAACAATATTCCCTTTCTGACAGTAAAAACCCTTTTGGATTTTCGATGTAGACTTCTTATTCTAATTCTATATTTAGAAATGTTGATTTTACATCCATCTGATAGACTGTTATTCATTTGGAACATGCACAGGCCAAGATCATTATGATTTCTTCCATTATGGAAACAAGAACAAAATTTTCTTCAAAATATACTCCTTGAACTTGAGCATATACTTTGCATACTATCCTTGCCTTGTTTCTGGTTACTTGTCCATCTTTGTTTAGTCTGTTTTTGAACACCCATTTTGTACCAATCACATTTTTGTACTCCTTAGGTCTTGGAACCAGTTCCCATGTCTCATGATTTTCTATTTGATTCAATTCTTCTTCTATGGCCTTGATCCAATGTTCATCATTTTTGTCTTCCTCAAAGATTCTTGGTTCAACTGTGGACAATAAGGCTAGATCTCTTTTTTCTAGTGTACATGTCTATTTTCTTCCTATGATTTCTATTCCTACATTTTTATCTCCAACAATATGTTCTAGTGGATGATTCTTCTGAACCTGACGGTTAGGTGTTTTAACAGTTGTCTAGAAATTTTGTTGATTGTCTATTGTTTCTGCTTTGTCTTCCACCGGTTTCTTCTCTTTTGGTTCTTCCACTTCTTCCTCTACTTCTTCTTCCTTTAGTTCTTCTTCTTCTTTCCGCATTTTTGAATTTATGCTTTCTTCTTTGGTCTTCAACACATTTGTTTCATCAATCTTTACATTGATTCTTTCCACTATTTTTTTGAGTCTTAGGTTGTAGCATTTGTATTCCTTGATTTTGCTTGATTATCCAACCAATATTCCTTTATGAACTCGAGATTCAAAATTTCCAATCTTGTTATCTTCTTTTCTTTCTGTAACATTTTCTTCAAAACACCCTAGAGTGCTTAACATTCAACGATATTCCCTTCCATAGTTTATATTTAGTCTTGTCATTTTTACTTATAAGAATTCCCTTGTTCAAGATATTCAGAACTATATGTACTTCTTGTACCCAAAATATATCATGCAACTTTGAATCTTTCAACATGGTTCTGGACATTTTCTATACAGTTTTGTTCTTCCTTTCAACAACTCCATTTTTTTGAGGTGTCCTAGCTATTGAGAATTTCATTTTTATTCCATGTTCTTCACAAAAGTCTATGAATTCTTTTGATGTGAACTCACCTCCATTATCTTATATCAAGCACTTGGTTTTCAAATCAATCTTGTTTTCAACCATCTCTTTGAATATCCTGAAACATTCAAATGTCTCTGACGTTTTCTTGAGAAAAAAGACTCCGATCATTCTTGTATAATCATCAATAATTAGCATGACGTATTATTCTCCATTCAACCCTGTTGTTCCCATCGGTCCACATACATTGGTGTGCACAGTCTCCAATCTTTTTTTTGTAGAGTATTCCTTTGTTCTATACTTAGTTATTTTTTGTTTTCCATGTAGATAGTGCTTGCACATAGTATTCGTTGGCTTTGAAATTTCAGGCATTTCTCTTACCACTTCCTTCCTGCTAATCTTGACAATATTGCCAAAGTTCATATGACCCATTCTTTTGTGCTAAATCCAACTTTCATTTTCCTTTCCCAAGCAACATATTTCCTTTCTGATATCACTTAAGATGTATATGTTTTTTGGAGTCCTTATTGTTGTCGCCACTAACTTACCTGATCCTTCTTTCCTTATCTCACATTTATTTTAGTCGAATAGAAGTGTGTTTCCTTGGTCTCACATTTGGCTCACAATTAGTAGATTACACTTCATGTTTTCGACAAGTAGGACATTTTCTGCCATGGCATCTTTACTTTCAATATTGACTGTGCCTTTTCCTATAGTTTTAGCTGAGTTATCATTTCCAAATGAAACCAATCCATATATATCTTTCTTTAAAGTTACAAACCTATCCTTGTCACCTTTCATATGATTTTAGCAACCACTTTCAACATACCAAAACTTTTTCTTCTTTGGGAGTGAAGAGAAATCGAACATTCTTCAATGTTTAGTTTATCATGCTTCCTTTTCCATATCCTTGATGTTTCTTTTACATGACTTTTGAAATCCTTCTTTGGTTCCTTTGGAGGAACAATCAATCTGAAATATTTGGCCATGTGTCCAAAATTGTTGCATTTGTAGCATTCTAATTCAATATTTAGTGAACCAAAACTGTTATAGTTTTTGTTGTACACTTAATAAGGCTTTCTAGGATAATTATTTCTAGCCTTCATAGTTGTTTCTATTCTTAGCATAGGCTCTACAATTTATATCCTCGTGCCCAAAATTATTACATGAATAATGTAAACCAGGAAAAATAGTTCAATACTTGAGTGTGGGGTATCTTTGAAGTGGTGTAGCTCTTTTGTAATCTTCTTCTTGATTTCTCTCCATTTTTGGTTGTTGATTCTATTTTCTGGATCTTCTAGGTGGCACATTTCTTTTGTATTCTTCTTCCATTGCTCGAATGTTCTCCTTTGAAGACTTTCTTTCTTCCTTATTAATGGGACCTCTAATGACTTATGCATAACTCTTTTTTTCTTCTTCCTTTTCTGTCATCATGGAGCTCGAACCCTTCTAAGTATGTGTTTGTTTGTATCCTAGTCAGGATCTATCATAGTATGGCCTTTGAATTCCAGTGATTTCATCCAATATTTTGGTGTTTTTCTATTGCATGTCCTTCTTTTGAAGTTCCTTCTTTAGTGAGACTATTTCTTCTTCCAATCTCTCCTTAGTTTTCTCCCAACTGGTTTTTGAGTGTTTCTTCAATTCTGTTGGCTTCTTCTACCCAGACCTTTAAATTTATGATCATCTTATGGAATTCATCAGAGTTTTTGTTGTGATTTTGTGAACCTTCCTTCAGCTTGATCAATTCTTCCTTGAGTGACTAGTTTTTATTCCTTTCTCTTTTTATCTCACTTAAGGCGCTGATTAGTTCTGCTTCAAGATATACTTCACCATATTCTTCATAATCTTCTTCGCCATTTTCAATGTTTCCTTTATGAGTTTCGATTTCCATGAAAAACACTATTTCTGAGTCACTATCACTATCACTCTCCTCATCATATGAGTAACTATCTTCTTTTGAGTAGACGAGTTTCTTGAATACTTTTCGTTTATTTTATTTCTTGTTTCCCTTTTGATATTTCTTTTCTTTCTTGGGAACTTATTCTTCATCACTTTCTGAAATATTAGCATAAGGAAATTTAGCAACAAAATGACCAATTTTACCACAATTAAAGAATATGAAAGGAAGCTTACATTTGTACTTTCAATTTCCTCTCTTCAACTTCCTTACAAAGTTGTCTATTTCTTCATCTTCCTTTGAATCATCTATGCAGCTACAACTTGAATTTGACTTTTTCTTATTCTTTCCTATCTTTTTGGATGATTTTAAAGTTACTTCCTTATTGGATGAATTATCCTTATCTTTTCTCATTTCATAAGCTGTAAGTATAACATGTAACTCATCCATGCTAAATGTAGCAAGATGTTCTCTTTCTTCTAGGGCCAAAATCTTAGGACCAAATATGATTGGAAGAGACCTTAGTTCCTTTTGAACAATTATTGGTTATTTAATTTCTTCTCCTAATCCTTTAATAATGTTCACTATTTCATCAACTTGCAGAAAATAAGATGCAATATCTTCATCTTCCTTCATTTTCAGTTGTTCAAATTTACCTCTTTAAGTTTGCAGTTTGGCCCCTTTGACTTTGGCATCTACTTCGTAAAAATTTTGAAGTTTGTCCCAAAGATCCTTTGTAGATTCACAATGCATAACCTTGACATATATTGAACTAGCCAAGCCACTCAGAATAACATTTTTAGCCTTCAGATTGTTTTCACTAAGATTCTTTCCATCTCTATCTGTTAAGGGAGTGGCTTGTGTCGTATATCCGTCTACTACTACTTTCCATACATCGAATTCTTGTGCTTGCACAAATGTTTTCATCCTTCTGCTTCATAAGGCATAGTTCTTACCATAAAAAAAAGAAATTCCATTGTTGGTGCACTCTATAATCTACCTTCCAATGATTAGACTGTTTCTGAAGGACCTACTTTGATACCAATTGTTAGATTGTTCACTAATACTGAGAGTGAGGGTGAATATGTATTACTAATTAGGAAATTTTTACCACTTTTAATCACAATATGCAAGTATTTAAGATATCAACAATTTATCACTTATGATTGCATTCAATATCCCATAAACATATAACCAAAAATACACAGTAAAAAATAATTTTACGTGGAAACCCAAATGGGAGAAAACCATGAAATTATTTCTTATATATAAAAATATTACATTCATAAGAAGCACCAACTTCCAAAATTATCTAGCACCAACCCTATTTTTATAGGCTCCAACATGAAGGAAGCTAAAACTCCCTAGATTCTCTAGCTCCAATTGGAAGGAGGCTCCAACCACCTAGTTTACATGCTCCAACCACCTAGTTTATAGGATCCAACCAGAAGGAAGCTACAACTCCCTTTCCTTTCCCCTTCCTTCCTCCTTTGAATATAAATAAGAGAACAAACCTATCACTATTGTTGTCATTGATATTGATGTATCATACAACCACATAAAAATCATGCCAATATCTCCAAGAACATCCTCCAAATCATGTGCTCAAAATCGCCATGGTTTGCATCAAACCATGTTCCAAGACACCTGATATGTGCCTCAAATAATATACCATGACTCAAAGAATATACCAAAATGTGCCAAAATATGCAAGATGTACCTCAACCATGTGACAATATCTCCAAGATATTCCTCAAACATATGCCATAACCTAAAATATATAAGACTAAAAAAATATATAAAACCATACCTTTCAACATCTGAAGATCCTATTTACTGCGATAACATGATCTTCCTTCTGTGTTGCTGGAAATATTTCAATCTGTCCAATTGCTTGCATCACATATAGTCTTGAGTTTATCAAATAGAGTAGGCTTCCAATCATCGATCTATAGCATCTCTGATATGCTTCCTTAGATTCATCATCTTTTCTCAACTTGAAACCAATCACCATAGGAGTACTTATGGGTTTGCAATCTTCCATTCCAAACTTCTTCAAAATTTCTTTGATGTACTTGGTTTGGGAAATGAAAATACCTTCTTCTAGCTAAGATATCTAGAGCCCCAAAATAAATTCAACTCACCAAATAGGGACATTTAAAATTCACTCTGCATGTCTTTGAAAAACGTCTTACTCAACCTGTCATCATCACTTCCAAAGATGATGTGATCCACATATACTTCAATGATAAGTATGTTGTCCCGATCTAGTTTTATGTAGAAATTTGTACATGGATTTCCCTTTATCAATCATTGTTGTTGTAAGTACTTGTCTAGTCTTAAATACCATGCTCTAGGGGATTTCTTAAGTCCATATAGAGATTTCTTTAATATGAAGACACAATATTCCATTTCTGACTGTAGAAACCATTCTGGTTGTTCGATGTAGACTTCTTCTTCTAATTCTCCATTTCGAAATGTTGATTTTACGTCCATATGATAGACTGTGATTATTTTGGAACATGCATAGGAAAAGATCATTCTGATTTCTTCCATTCTAGAAACGGGAGCAAAAATTTCGTCAAAACATACTCCTTCAACTTCAACATATCATTTACATACTATCCTTGCCTTGTTTTTGGTTACTTCTCCATATTCGTTTAGTTTGTTTCTAAGAACCCATTTTGTACCAATCACATTTTTGTCCTTAGGTCTTGGAACCAGTTCCCATGTCTCATTCTTTTCAATTTGATTCAATTCTTATTCCATGGCCTTGATCCACTATTCATAATTGATGGCTTCCTCAAATTTGTGTGGTTAAACTGTGGATAATAATATTATATGTCTTTTTTCTGGTGTACATGCTCATTTTCTTCCTCTGGTTTCTATTCCTGCATTTTTATTTCCAATAATTTGTCCTAATGGATGATTCTTCTAAACCCGGTGGTTAGGGGTTTTAGTAGGTGTTTGGAAATATTGTTTATTGTTTTCTATTTCTTCTTTCTTTGCCCTTGTTATCTTTTCTTCTAGTTCTTCTACTTCTTCATCTAATTATTCTTCCTTTAATACTTCTTCTGCTTCCCGCCTTTTTGAATTTCTTCTTTCTTCTCTAATCTTCAACACATTTGTTTCATCAATATTTACATTGATGTTTTCCACTATTTTGTTGAGTCTTAGGTTGTAGTATTTGTATGCCTTGATTTCACTTGATTATCCAACCAATATGCCTTTATCAACTCGAGAGTCAAATTTTCCAATCTTGTTATATTCTCTTTTTATGTAACATTTGCTTCAAAACACTCTAAAGTGCTTGACGTGTTGATTTTTTGATAACCGTGGGAGGTATTAACCTCCATGTATAAAAATTTGACTAAAATATAATATTCCAGAAGAAAGAGAAAAGCTAAAAAGATGTGTGAAAACCCTAGAAGACAAGTCAGCTTAGCAGAATAAGAAATATTGAAGTACTATATGCAGAAAAGGACAGGTCAACCCTACTTGAAGAGACAAATGTTCACTTGGACATGTTGGTATAAATATGAGGCACTCCAACTCATTTGTACACACACAGTCATCCAGAAGCAATGCACAATTGTTGAGGAGTATTTGTTGCATTTGTAGGTGTGCAATAATTCCCTGTTCAGTCTTTTGGTACTCTATCTTGTGCGCTACCTCTAGAGAAGGTGTGATACCCTGGTTTATCTATTGGTTCTAGTGTGGATTCACAGAATAATTCTATCTAGAAAAGTTTAAGGTGCTTGGGGGTGTCTTTGTGCCTATGGTTGGGTGACAATGGTGTAGCATTATCTATGGTGAAACAAGCACATATTCTAACATGACGTTTGTCGACCTTCCCTTCAATAGTTCATATAGAGTCTTTTCATTGTTACTTATAAGCATTCCTTTGTTCAATATATGAACAACTATATTTACCGCTTGTAACCAAAATATATCACCCAACTTGGAATCTTTCAACATGGTTCTTGCCATTTCCATTACAGTTATGTTCTTCCTTTCAACGAATCCATTTTGCTGAGGTGTCCTAGTTGTTGATAATTGCCTGTTTATTCCATGTTCTTCAAAAAAGTCCATGAATTATTTTGATGTGAACTCATCTCCATTGTTTGATCCCAAGCACTTGATTTTCAAGTCAGTCTCATTTTCAACCATCTTTTTGAATATCCTAAAACATTCGAATTCTTCTGAAGTTTTTTGAGAAAACAGACTCTTGTCATTCTTGTATAATCATCAATAACTAACATGAAGTATTTTCTACCATCCATCCCTTTTATTATCATCGGTCTGCATAAATCAACGTGTACCATATCCAATGGTTTTGTTGTACATTATTCCTTTGTTTGAACTCAGTTCTTGTTTTGTTTCCATATAGATAGTTCTTGCACATAGCATTGGTTTTCTTTAAAATTTCAGACATTTCTCTTACCACTTCCTTCCTGCTAATATTGATAAGATTTTCAAATTTCATATTGTTAGCGCCACCATTTTTCTTTCCATTTAGAGTCAATTTTTAGTCGCATTGTGACCCATGCATCCAAATATGTGAAGTCAGGTACGTAAGAATGAAAGGGTCTAAATCAGTAAGTGGTCATTTGGTCCTTGGAAACGGGAATGGGTGTCAGAGTTGAAGCATACATAAATAGTACGGGCATGCCATTCCCAAAGAGTCAGGTCCTGTCAAAACGTTAATCTCTACGTGCCCCATGTTGAGTCAAGCAGTTAATGGAATTTGTTTCTGCAAGTGTTGCGGATATTATCAGTTCATCATGAGGGTCGAAGGAATGAAAAATAGTGGTGTTCGCATCACGTATGCCCTGCAAACCTTATAGCATGTACCTTGCACATAGGGATGTGTTATGGAAGATCTGTGGTTCGATTCGTAGCATATAGTTGCCATGAATTCATGGTTCTTTGGCATGATTCTTCCTCCTGTTTGATCTGTTACAAATTCTAGAGTTTCTGCACCCATTTTGTTCATGAAATCAGATCTAGGATATGTCTATAAGTTTTCTAGTAGTCCCAGATCAATCGAACTCTCCATTTTGGGCATCCTCCCGATATACTAGGTGCAAGACACATACCTATCATGCCATGGAGACCTCTCAGAACAAGAAGAAGGGTACACGTAGTGGCAGGATCACCATACCCAAGCCTTAGAGTGATTGGGATTCATTCTCGCTCACAATGGGTGTACCCAAATATAAAAAGGGAATTTTTCCTTCACCTATGAAGACAACGACATCACACCGCGCATGACTTGGGGTGGAAGGAACTTCTTAATAAGGAAATATAGCAAAAGCCCCATTTCCCCAACAATATATAGCTCGGAGAAGGTATAGGCCAAGGAAGAAAAAGGAAGTTGAGGAAATTTGAATCCTAGACGAGCCGCGTGCATGACCGATCGCTGAAAAATTACTTATGCGCACCGTCCAGCTGGATCCCTTGGAAGGCTCCAACCGAGAAAGTGGAAGAAGAACAAGGAGGATGGATGACGCATGTCCAAATGATCAAGAGACAACTCGGCAGCTGAAACAAGCGAAGCTAGCCATTGTCGAATTGTACCAAGAGAACAGGGAGTTGAGACAACAATTGGAGAAGAAGATCAGAGAAGCATCAAAAACATGAGGTTTCGAAGGGAACACGATGTGGCTCAAAACAAAGCTACAGGAAGCCCGGGATACGATTGTACAACTGCACGAATCACAAAGAAAGTCAGAAGAAAGGTATGACAGACACTCCAGAGAAGGTGAAGTGGCTGAAGGGATAGCCCGCGCAGATCTCGCCAGTGAGAAGAAAAAACAAGATTAGCCAAGTTATTCTTTGTATTCACAAACATAAGAAAACTCTTGATAATTTTTGAAGGAAACATCACCCAATACATTTTTCCATTTTTATAATGGTCATGCCTATCTATAGCCACTTGTCGTGCACACTTCTCCCAGCAGGATGAGAGCGCAACAGAAAACCAAAGCCATTATAGTAGACAATGAGACTTTGACAGACACTTGTCCACCCAGATACCCGATCGACAACCGAATCCCCATGGTAGATTCCGATGATCATGATGTAGCTAGATGTACCTTTTGTCTATTTTTAAAAAATGTCATGCGAAGAGTTTTGTGACGCAGAATAGTCGGTTCCCTAGTTTGTAGGGATAACAGGTAGAAGAGTATGGTATCCCAAGTGACACCCTCATTTACATATTTGATATTTTCGATGTAAGCCAAGTTGGTTGGCAAAATTGGTATCGACAATAGCTATTGTATGTAATTTGAGTTCTACCAAAAGTTAATGCAAAAGTCTTGTAACTTTGATGAAAACATTCTAGTTGTAACAGTTGGATGTATTGTTTTCCCCTTTTGAGTATGTGCTTCCTATTATATTTATTCACATCCTTTTCTGTCTAATTTGGAATGAATTTTTGAACTTGTGTATTCGCTGCGCAGTGCCCCTTGTTCGCGCCATTTAGACAAAATGTTTTTCTTCTAAAATTTAACTCCGAATTCACCCGCAACGGTGCTTCGAGTTGCTTCCCATGTTTTTCCTCACCACAGATTACTATTTTGCACTGAATATTGTTGATCGTCTAGCCTTTATCCTCTCAAGGTTCAATCACCGAGTCATTTGTTTCTGTTGTTTCCTCGAATCGACTCCATAGCCCAAGTCTTATTTTCTTGCGCCAATATAACTAGAACCCATTTTATCAAAGGTGTTAAATATAGCCATTTCTTTAAATCCATATCCCATACAGAGATAGAGTCTCTCTCGAGAGACCTCTCCAGGTCCGAAAGGATAGTTTCGAGCCTCAAAGTTGGTTGAAAAAGTTACTTTCGTCATCTGTTTATCAGCCGAACAGATTTACGAATTGATAATATTCCGGCGTCGTTGTCGGGGATGAAATTGAATAGATTTTCCCTGGGATAATGACTAACATTGTAGTTTTACCCTTGAGGGTAACATAGGGACAAACATCCGTACCGGCTGAAACCTTTACCCTGGCGAATCCATTCAAAAATACCAATAGCATCAAGTAGCACAGTTCAGGAACCCTGGCTACGAAGATGATCTATACCAAAGAAAATCCTGACCCAAACCCTATGGAGCCTATGTATGAACCCAAGAAGATTATGTGAAATACTAGAGAGAAAGTGTCGGAACCATTCTATTTCTGTACAGAATCTCGTCCTTACCTAAAGACAATGCACAAAGCATTGACGAACTAGAGTTTGATGAGTTATTCAAGCAAACCCTGTTTAGGTCTAAGTCAGAAACCAACTTGGATGATATTGTTTTTGACGAAAAGAGATTCCAATCCCTAGTGTCTAATAACATCCCTCAAGTACCAAACCCCCCTAGACCCATGGCCATCATATTTCCCCCCCTAATTCTACCCTCCCAACTCCATGATTTGCCCCAAAATTACAGCCAGAGGATTAAGATCTACAATGCTGAAGGGAGATTTTCGGCCCAGAAACATTTGGACTAGTTCAACAATTTCATTGAATTAGAAGAGGTAGACTATGCAGATGCAAAAATGAGGTTATTCATGCAGAGTTTTGCGGGGGAGGTGACTAAATGGTTCAAATCCCTACGACCAACAAGTATTCCAGACTTCGCTGCATTCGAAACATCTTTCATCAATAGATGGGGAGACAAGAAGAACCCTTTGTAGTTGTTAACACAGTACAATAATATGAAGAATGTGTCGGAAGAGACGGTGCAAGAATTCTCAGCCTGTTTTATGAAATTTTATAAATCGATTCCCGCAGAAGTCTAGCCACCTCCAAGGGTTGCACAGTTGTGATACACTGACTCTTTCGACAACGATTTCACCTTTTTGTTGAGAGAGAGAATATCAATGAGCCTAGATGCGATAATGAGCAATGTGATCGAGGTTGAGGTGAATATGATGGCGTCGGGGAAGATCAAACCAAGATTCAACAGAGGCGAGAAGAGTCCCCAAGGAGATGCACAACCATAAATGTCGAGATCCACAGATGAAAAATTTGACTTAATAATTAGAACCATGGAGAATCTAATTGATAAAATGTCTATGGGAAACAGACCCACTGCTGAGAAAAACAGGACGCCCAGCCTAGGAATCAGAACCTCAGGAGGGTTCAATCTCCTTAGATCATAAAAAGGGAGCAGAGAGATCAATATGACCAACAGACAAGGCCTCCTTTCCAAAACAACTACGTAGATGAAGAATTCAACCAAATGTTCGAAGAACAAATGAATTGTTGCGATGACAAGAACCTGCACATATTTTTGACAAAGAGCAAAAATGATAGGTACATGAGAAGAAACGACGATTTTATGCATTGGGGAAACTTATGACGCACTGTCCTAGGAGATGGAAGAGTTCAGAAAAGGTTACCAGAACACCATCATGCAGTTTCATAAATGATACAACCTGAGGAGAAAGGAAGCATCTATCGAGCCTCAGCAAACAAATCCCACGAGGAAACCTCTAGCGGACACCCTTTCGACAAGACGATCGAGGCCAGACAATGTGACCAAGTATGTGACAGAGAAGAATAAGTCGAAGGAGGAGACCCTGAAGAAAACTCTGGAAACAAGCCAAGAAGCGGGCGAAAAAGAGGTAGAGAAAGTCTATCCTCCTTTTAATTTTGAGCATGAAATGGCTAAAATAAAAATCTCTGTCTCGTTCGAAAAACTTATCAGAAAGGGTGAATATCAGGATTATATTATTAAAATGTTTAAAATGGGAGGGGCCCCCGATACTTTGAATGTACAAGATGATCACCCTACTATTGTTTTTGGTCTTCAGGTTGAGGAGACGAGTGATACCGAGGACGTACCTCCATTCTATGTCAGTCGAAAGGTTCATTGCATGACCCTACATAACACCATTCTAGACTTCGGTGCATCGCAAAACCTCATGCCAAAGGTAATCATGGATGAATTGGGTTTGGATATCACCAGGCCCTACAAGGATATTTTCTCTTTTGATTCGAGGAAAGTCAAGTGTTTAGGTCTCATCAAGGACTTAGTCATTTCATTGGCCCAAATCCCTTCGAAGAACATGGTTATGGACGTGGTCATGGAAGACATACCCCCTATGTTTGGCATGTTGCTGTGCGGATCGTGGGCTGCAAATTTAAAGGGGACCTTGCAAATGGACATGTCATATGCCACCATTCCTATTTTTAGCCAGGACATACATTTGTACAAAGAAGTTCTACTGAAATACATGGTGAGCAGCAAGACGCAGCAAAATAACTACCCCATATAATCCATTGACACTAAGGTTGGTTCTTCTATTTTATACAATGACTTGAGTTTTTAAGAGGAAGAGAAAACAATCATCACAATGACCAATGAGCAAACTGCGTGGAAAGAAGTAGAATGCACCGACCTAAAAGACCGCGCAGAAGACGAGGTATGGAACATGATTTTCGACGACGCTGTTAGCAAGGAAGGAGCGGGTGTCAGCATGTGGGTAAGCCCCCCTGAAGTGTGCATAAAGCTTCTCTCATACAATCTCGCGTTCAAATGCACAAACAACATGGCCGAGTATGAGGCACTAATTCTGGGCCTAAAGGTGTTGAAATAATTAGGCACAAAGAGGATAGCAGTGCATAGAGACTCATAACTGGTCATAAACCAAGTTAAAGGAATATACCAAACAAAGCACCCTAGGCTGAGAGCGTACAGAAACATGAAGCTAGACCTCCTTGAGGAATTTTTAGAGTATGACATATCTGCTATCCCGAGGGAGAAAAATCAAATCGTCAATGCGTTGGCCACCTCGGCCTCAGTTTTTAAGATCCCCATCTTCCCCCCCAAAAGATACGATATTGAAGTCAAACACAGGCTGACAGTACCTGATAATATAAAACAGTGGAAAGTGTTTGAGGATGACAAGAAGGTAGAATGATTTCTTCATATGAGCGATGAGTTCACTAATACAAATTTTGATGATGGATGTTGTTGCGACAAAGATGGAGAGCGGATGCGTGCAGTAATGATGACCCTTTCCAGAAACAGATCACGGGAAGGGACATAATTCAACTGAAAAATAATATCATTCCAAAGGGGTTAGTGCCGCTGGAAAAGCTATTTGACGAAAATGACGTGGCCAAAAATCCCAAGATCACTGCAAACTAATATGATGTGGCAGACTGCAACATCAGGACCAAGGAGAAATTGAAAATAATAAAATTATCGAAAACGATCAGTCCAAAAGTCAGGAAAGACTACATCAAGCTCATGAAGGATTTCACCGATGTTTTCTCATGGAGCTATGACTATTTGAAGGTGTATGACACCAAAGTAATTCATCATGTCATACCTCTCAAATAATATCAGAATCCGTTCAAATAGAAACTACGTCGGATAAATCCCCTGTTACTGCTGCTGATCAAAAAAGAGGTAAATAATCTTTTCGATGCTAATATTATTGTTGCCTTGTGATTCTATAAGTGGGTATCTAATTTGGTGCTCATGAGAAATAAGAGTGGCAAGATAAGATTGTGTGTAGACTTACGAAATTTAAACAAAGTGTCCCTCAAGGATCGCTACCCTCTTCCCAAAATGGATTATATCCTACAAAAGGTGGAGGGATCCCAGAAGATGTCCATGCTGGATGGTTTTTCAAGGTATAATCAGATCATGGTCCACCTAGACGACAGAGAAAAAATGACTTTCACAATGCCATGGGGAACATTCATGTATGCCAAGATGCCTTTCATCCTGATGAACGTTGGAGCCACTTTCCAGAGGGCAATGGACATCACGTTTTCTGAAGAAAAGGATAAGTTCATTGTGATCTATCTGGAAGACATCACGGTATACTCTGCCTCTGAAAAGAAACACTTCGAGCACCTGAAGAAAGTTTTCCAGAAGTGCAGGAAGTTCAACATATCGCTAAATCCAAAGAAATCACATTTCGGGGTGGAAGAAGGGAAGCTATTGGGATAAATTATCTCTAAGGAAATCATTAATATAGAACCCAACAAGGTTGAAGGAATCCTGAATATTGATACTCCGCATAGTAAAAAGGAAGCACAATCCTTCCTAGGAAAAGTAAAATTCTTGAGGAGATTCATCCCGAACCTGGCATAAATCATATGACATAAAGCACATAACTTGCATGCCCAAAAAGGGAAATGAGATCAAGTGGAACCTAGAGGCCAAGCAGTATTCTGAATATATCAAGGTGGTGATGACTAAATCTCATGTGCTATCCAATCCAGACTTTATGAAATATTTCATCCTGTTTTCATTCGCCTCAGAACACACTATTGTTGGCGTGCTGTTGCAGAAAGACGAGCAGAAATTCGAAAAACCCATAGCCTATTTCAGTCGGACACTGCGCAACACTCCACTAAGGTATGACATTATGGAAAAACAAGCATATGCCTTAGTGAAATATTTGAAAGAGTTTAGGACGTACTTTTTTTACTCCCATGTCATTTCTTATGTGCCCAACATCTCGGTAAAGGATATCCTGACTCAACTTGACCCTAAAGGGAGAAGAGGCAAGTGGATAACAACCATGATGGAATACGATCTTGAGATCAAGCCTACAAAATTGATCAAGGGTCAAGGCCTTGCGAAGTTAATGGCACAGTCGGACTGCGACGCTATGGGAATGAATTTCATTGCTGATCTATCAGAATGTCCTTAGGAAGAAACGACTGTGTGGGTATCTCAAGAGTTCATCGATTCATTGTGGTATGCAGACATCATCTATGTTTTGGATAAGCTCCAGGACCCTCCATGTGTAATAAGACTAAGGCCAGATTTCTCAAGCTTAAAGTGGTTAAGTTCTGCATCCTAGACAACTCAATCTATTGGAAAGACCCTGGAGGAATATTGTTGAGTTTTTTGCTAGAAAATGATGCAGAACGGGCCATACATGAATTTCAAAAAGGTGATTGTGGAGGACACCACTACTGGAAAACCACCACGCAAAAAATCCTTAGGGAATGTTACTACTAGCCTACAATCTTCACTGATGTGTATAAAGGGGTCTCCAGCTACCAGAAATGCCAGATTTTTGACGGGAGAAGAAAGATGCAACCCCGCCATTGAAGTTGATCTTAGTCGAAGTGCCTTTCATGCAGTGGGGTCTATATTTCATAGGGTAAATAAACCCACCATCCTTCGCGTAGCACAAGTGGATACTCACGACACCTTACTACTTCATGAAATGGATAGAGGCAATCCCCACGAAGCAAGATACCGACATAGTCATCATCCAATTTCTGGAGACAAACATTTTTTCGATATTTGGATGCCCCATTATGATCATAATAGACAACGTGGCCGCATTCAAGTCCAAGAGGATGGAAAAGTTTTGTCAAGATTACAATATAACCCTGGGGCATTCCACGACGTATTATCCACAAGGAAACGGGTTAGAAGAATCCTCAAATAAGAGCCTAACCAGGATCATCAAAAGACTCCTACAAGACAATAATAAATCTTGGCATACAAATCTTATCTATGTGTTGTGGGAATATTGGGTTACCGTCAAGAAGTCCATCTCAACGTCACCTTTCAGATCATTTACGATGCAGATGCGATCTTCCCAACCTCACTTGGGCCACTCGTCAGAAATTTGTTACAAGAGCAGGAGGCCGAGCCAAATGCTGCACAGAGGAGAATAAATCAGCTAATTCACACGCAGCAGGCGAAGGATTAGGTGTATAATTGAACACAGCTCCATTAGGAGAGGATGAAGAAATATTTTGACAAGTGTTCTAAGAAGGAATATTTTCAAATAGGGGAGATGGTGCTGAGATGGGACGCGAGGAATGAAGATAAAGGGAAGAATAGAAAGTTTGACCACCTTTGGACAGGTCCATTCAAAATCAACACATATTGCGGGAACAATGATTATTTCCTAGAAGGATTAAATGGAGAATGCCTTGGTTGGGGGCTTGTAAATGACAGGTTCCTCAAGCATTATCTGACGAAATAAAATCTGTTTAAGTCAATTGTCATTGTAAATGGTCGTTTTATTTTTTACGTCGAATCAGTAGGTCAGTAGAAAATTGAATCCTAAAGTGAAGGCCCTAAGTTTATGGTGAGTCTTTAAAAGTTGTGTCGATAGGTTTAGGTTGTGTTTTTTTTTTCGTATTACAGTGCCAAAGATTAGAAATAAGGACCAATGGTTAGGCACCTAGTCTAGTGTTCTTTTCTACCTCGCGGGGAGGATAGCATCCCTGTTGGAGCCAACTGTTAGTGCCACCATTTTTCTTTCCATTTAGAGTCGATTTTTAGTCGTGTTGTGGCCCGTGCATCCAAACATGTGAAGTCAGGTACATAAGAATGAAAGGGTCTAAATCAGTAAGAGGACGATTGTTCCTTGGAAACAAGAAGGGGTTTCAGAGTTGAAACATATGTAAATAGTACGGGCATGTTGTTCTCAAAGAGTCAGGTTCTGTCAAAACATTAATCTCTACGTGCCCTAGGTCGAGTCAAGTAGTTAATGGAAGTCATTTCAGCAAGTGATAATACTATTATCAGTTCATCATGAGGGCCGAAGGAATGAAAAATCACGACGTTCACATCACGTATGCCCTACAAAACTTATCACATGTACCTTGCACGCAGGGATGTGTTATGGAAGATATGTGGTTCGATTCACAACATCTAGTCACCATGAATTCACGGTTATTTGGCATGATTCTTCCTCCTGTCTGATCTGTTATAAATCCCAGAGTTTATGCACCCATTTTGTTCACGAAATTAGATTCAGGCTGTGTCTATAAGTTTTCTAGTAGTCCTAGATCGATCTAAATATCCATTTTGGACATCCTCCCGATATACTGGGTGTAAGACACATACCGATCACACCATGGCGACCACTCAAAACAATAATAAGGGTACACGTAGTGGCAGAATCACCAGACCCGAGCCTCAGAGTGATTGGGATTCATTCTCTCTCACAACGGGCATCCCCAAAGATAAAAAGGGAAATTTCCCTTCACCTACGGAGACGACGACATCACATCACACAGGACTCAGGGTGGAAGGAACTGTGTAGGAAGGAAAGACAAAAGAAGCCCCATTTCCCCAATAACATATACCTTGAGGAAGAGACGGGCCAAGGAAGAACAAGGAAGCTGAGGAAATTCGAATCCCAGATGAGTTGCGTGCATGACCAATCGCTGAAAAATTACTTATGCACGTCGTTTGCGTGGATCCCTTGGAAGGCACGAGAGGATAAAGTGGAAGCAGAATAAGGAGGATGGATGTCGTGGATCCAAATGATCAAGAGACAACTCAGCAGCTGAAACAAGCGAAGCTAGCCATTGTCGAACTGTACCAAGAGAACAGGGAGTTGAGACAAAATATGGTGATGAAGATCACATAAGCATTGATAGCAAGAGGTCACGAAGGGAACACAACGTGGCTCAAAAGACATCTCCGAGAAGAACATGATACAATTGTACAACTGCACGAAGCACAATGATTGTCGGAAGAAAGGTATGCCAGACACTCCAGAGAAGGTGAAGCGGTTGAAGGGATAGCCCGCGCAACTCTCGCCAGTGAGCAGAAAAAACAAGATTATCCAAGTTCTTCCCTGTATTCGCAAACATACAACTCTTGAAAATTGTTGAAGGAAACATTGCCAAAGACATTTTTCCATTTTTATAACGGTCGTGCCTGTCTATTGACACTTGTCACACACACTTCCCCTAGTAGGATGAGTGTGTGAAATAAAACCAAATCCGTTACAATAGACAACGGGACTCTGATAGACACTTGTCCACCCAGATACCTGATCGAAAACTGAATCCCCGTGGCAGATTTTGACGATCATGATGTAGCCAGATGTACCTTTTATCTATTTTCAAAAAACATCATGCGAAGCATTTTGTAATGTAGAACAGTTGATTCCCTAGTTTGTATGGATACCAATTATAAGAGTATGGTAGCCCAAGCGACACCCTCGTTTATATATTGGATCTTTTCGATGTAAGACAGGTTGGTTGGTAAAATTGGTATAGACAATAACTATTGTATGTAGTTTGAGTTCTACCGAAAATAAATGCAAAAGTCTTGTAGCTTTGATGAAAATATTCTAGTTGTAACAGTTGGATGTATTGTTTTCTCCTTTTGCGTACGTTCTTCCTGTTATCTTTATTCACATCCTTTTCTTTCTAATTCAGAATGAATTTTTGAGCCCGTGGATTCACTGCACAACACCCCTTGTTTGTGCCATATAGACAAAATATTTATCTTCTAAAAGTTAACTCCGAATTCACCCGCAATGGTGCTCTGAGTTGCTTCCTGTGTTTTTCCTCTCTACACATTACTATTTTGCACTGCTTGTCTAGCCTTTATCCTCTCAAGGTTCAGTCACTAAGTCATTTGTTTCCATTGTTTCCTCAAATTGACTCCATAGCCCAAGTCTTATTTTCTTGCACCAATATAACTGGAACCCATTTTATCAAAGGTGTTAAATCTAGCCACTTCTTTAAAGCCATATCCCGCGCATATATAGAGTCTCCCGAGAGAGCCCTCTCTAGGTCTGAAAGGATATTTTTGGGCCTCAAAGTTGGTTGAAAAAGTTACCTTCGTAGTCTATTTATCAACCGAACATATTTACGGAGTGCTAACACATATCACCAATTCTTCTGTGCCAAAGGAAACTGTCATTTTCCTTTCCCAATAAACATCTGTCCTTTCCGATCTCATTTAAGATGTATATGTTGTTTGGATTACTTATTTCCATCGCCACCAAATTGCCTGATCCTTCTTTCCTTATCTCACATTTCTTTGAGTCAAATAGAAGAGTTTGTCCTTGGTCACACATTTGACTCACACTTAATAGATTATGCTTCATGTTTTTGAAAAATAAGACATTTTTATGCCATGACATCTTTACTTCCAAGCTTGAATCTGACTTTTCCTATAATTTTGGTTTAGTTATCATTTCCAAATGAAATTGATCTATCTCTTTTGTTATTTAGAGTTACAAACCTTTCCTTGTCACCCGTCATATGCTTTGAACAACCATTGTCAACGTACCAATCACTTTTTATGCTTTGGGATTGAAGAGAAATCAACATTCTTCATTGTTTAGTTTATCCTGCTTCCTTTTCCATATCCTTGATTGTTCTTTTACATGAATGTTGAAATCCTACTTTGGTTCCTTTGGAGGAACAATCAATCTGCAATCTTTGGCCATGTGTCCAAAATTGTTGCATTGGTAGCATTCTACTTCATTATTTAGTGTTTCAAAAATATTATAGTTTCTATTTATGCTTTATGAGGCTTTCTAAGATAATTTGTTTTAGAGTATCCTTCATAGTTTCTTTTGTTCTTAGCATAGGCTCTACAATTTATAGCCTTGTGCCCAAAATTGTTACAAGAATAACATAAACAAAGAAAAATAGTTTGGTACCTGAGTGTGGGGGATCTTTGAAGTGGTGTGGCTCTTCTCTAATCTTCTTCTTGAGTTCTCTCGATTGTTGGTTGTTGATTTTGTTTTCTGTATCTTCTAGGTGGTGCATTTATTCTGTAATCTTCTTCCATTTGCCGACTGTTCTCATTTGAAGAATTTCCTTCTTCCTTCTTGATGGGACCTCCGATGAATTATTCATAAATATTTTGTTTTTCTTCCATTTCTGTCATGATGGAGCTCGAACCCTTCTCAGTATGCGTTTGTTTGTATCCTAGTCTAGAATTGTCATAGTATGGCCTTTGAATGATGATGATTACATCCAATATTTTGGTGTTATTTTTTTGCATGTCCTTCTTCTAAAGTTCCTTCTTTAGTGATACTATTTCTTCTTCCAATCTATCCTTAATTTTCTCCTTTTCTTCCAACTGGTTTTTGTGTGTTTATTCAATCCTTCTAGCTTCTTCTACCTGTACCTTTAAATTTATAATAATCTTGTGGACTTATTTAGAGTTTTTGTTGGGATTTTGTGAACCTTCCTTTGGCTTGATCAATTATTCCTTGAGTGACTTGTTTTTCTTCGTTTCTCTTTTTAGCTCACTTAAGGCACTGATTAGTTCTTCTTCAAGATATACTTCACCTTCTTATTCATAATATTCTACATTATTTTCAAGGTTTCCTTTATGATTTTCCATTTCCATTAAAATAACTCTTTCTGAGTCACTATCACTATCACTCTCATCATCGGATGAGTAACTATCTTCTTTTGTGTAGAGGCTTTTCTTGAAGACTTTTCGTTTATTTTATTTCTTGTTTCCCTTTTGATATTTCTTTCCTTTCTTGGGAACTTCTTCTTCATCACTTTTTGAATCTTTAGCATAAAGACTTTTAGCAGCTAAATGACCAATTTTACCACAATTAAAGCATATGAAAGGACGCTTACCTTTTTACTTTCC
>SNQJ01S0115275.1:14767-38934 GCA_010110895.2 Picea sitchensis
GAACCATCTTAGTGCATTTCCTTTCAATGTTGCTGGAAATAGTTTTAATTTTTGAGCATTGGAAATGTAATCATAACTTCTGCATAATATATCAAACTCAAAAAGGAATTCATCAGGATCCTCTGAAGACAAACCATGAAAGTAAGGTAGTGATGAGAGTGGAATGTTCTTCATGGGGGCTACCCCTCTATGAAGATCACCAATAGGAAATCCTAATGTGGAAAAAGATTTTTCATGATCTACCTCTCCTTCTGGACCTGGTTGTTCTTAATGATGCATTTCTTCATTGTACTCATCCATGTTTTCTTCTGTCCTCTTCCTTGCTGCGCTTGCTCTGTCCTCAATGTTTCCTGCTGGTTTCTTGATTGTCTCGGGACTCCAAACTTCTTTCCCCATATCAAAGTTTGCTTGGAATGAAGGTTGGGATTTCGGTTTCCGAGAGTTTGGTCGTTGAGCAGCAGATTCAAACTTTGATATAATCTCATCAATATAAGTCTTCCTTCTTCCTCTTCCTCTGCCCCTGCCACCTATAGGGTCAGTGTCTTTGGGGTCTCCACGTCCTCTCATGCAATCTTTGTATTTGAAAAATCATAAGTGCTTTTGAAATATATAATTACCTTCCCCGACAACGACGCCAAAATGTTGGTCACTATAATTTCTTATTTAACTAAACAATCAAGTGCTACATAAACTGTCAACCCAGGGAAGTCTGTTTATTTCAAAGGTAATCACGCACTATATATGTTCAATCTCAAAAGCAACCTAGATTTGTAGTAAAAACATATTAATCACACTTTGCCTTAAACAAATTGAAGTTCTAACTTGAATTACAGGAAATCAACCTACTTATTGCAGAGCTCAAAGTTTAAAGAAATGATTAATTGAAGAATCCTCGATTACATTAAAATAACAACAAGATGTTGCAACAGGAAAGACCAACTATTCTATAACCAAAGAACAGGACCCTATTCCCAAAGAAGGAATCTTCAACACCTGTTTCCAATCATCACACTTCATGAACTGATTGCTTAATTGAGATAATTGACACACACTGAAAGATAACTATCTCCTGACAGAGAACAAGACCATATTCCCGAAGCAGGAATATTCATCACCTGTTTCTGATTAGCACACTTTCATGAACTCGTTAAAATTATTGACATACACTGAAGGCTAACTATCCCTAACAGAGAACAAGACCCTATTCTCGAAGAAGGAACCTTCAACACCTGTCCCTGATTATCAAGATTTCATAAATTCACCAATCAAGATTGCTAACTAGAATGATTAACAATTACCCAAGCATGAATCATATGAAAACAATGTAACAATTGGTAAAGCAAAGTTTCAGCAAGACAGAGTTCAATAAAGTAGTGTTTCAACAAAACAAAATTTAATCAAGGCATGAACAGAAATAACACTAACACTCTACAAAGATAATGGGTGAATCTTGTGAAGAAGGTGGGCCCTCCCTTCTCACAAGATTCCCCTAAAACGAAAGGAACTAGAGGAGAATGCTCAAAACAATCTTTTATTCATCTGTCAACTGTGTTACATTACAATCTGAAGCGACACACGTCCCTCTCCGTAAAATCCTTTCTTAGCTAAAAAAGATGATCCCTCTAATGATGATTTCCTCTTATTTAAAGAGGAGAATCCCTTCGATACAATTTGATCAATAAATTACAGGTGTACATCTCAGTGCTATTCTTAGTCAGATCGATTTTCTAAACTTGAATAGGATATCCTAGTCTCCCGCAACAGAATGTTATTACAAGTGTTGAGTGAGGTGTTGTTGTTGTGGTTGGAGTAACAACTTCTTTATTTGTCTTCAAGTTACTGTTGTTGTATGTTATTTCAGCATCGCAAATCGCGGGTTGTTTCAACCACGGGATTTGCGTTATGACTGTTTCATCAACTTGGTCTCAGGCAGCAGCAATGGTTAATGCTAGCTCAAGGTGCGGCTGTTGTTTTAGCATCGTTGACCACGGACTGTGTGACAACTTCTTCTGTGTGAGTTGCTATTTCAACATCATTGACCACAGACTGTGTA
This sequence comes from Picea sitchensis, assembly GCA_010110895.2. NCBI lineage: Eukaryota > Viridiplantae > Streptophyta > Pinopsida > Pinales > Pinaceae > Picea > Picea sitchensis. The sequence goes on from SNQJ01S0115275.1 coordinate 16,821, forward strand.
ACAACTTCTTCTGTGTGAGTTGTTGTTTCAACATAGTTGACCACAGACTGTGTAACAGCTTCTTCTGTATGAGTTGTTGTTTCAGCATTGTAGACCATGAAGAGTTTAACAACTTCTTCTGTGTGAGTTGTTGTTTTAGCATTGTAGACAATGAAGAGTGTAACATCTTCTTCTATGTGAGTTGTTGTTTCAGCATCGTAGTCCATAGACTGTTTCAGCCACAAGGTGTTTCAGCAGCAGGCCTCAATGCTAATTTGTAGTTCGAACTGTTTCAGCACTTATACGTTTCTGATCAATGGTTAAGTACGAGAGTAATGTAAAATTATATGCAAAACGAATTAAACATATAGTAAAGAGAAGAGAGTTATATACCTTTGGAAAGATAGGGTAAGGTGATAATGTGAGTTTAAATGTGAGTTAAACAAGGTGAAAAGGTAGAAAAAAGTGTGGGCAAAAAGGTACATTGTATAGTCCTAACACAGGGCTTAGGGTCTGGTGGAATAGGTGGCAAGTTCCATTCCTACAACCACAATTATGCTAAGGGTGACCTACTCTGACACGTCAATGCCAAATCAAGTGAGAATGATGACGTGGATCCATGTGTCAGTATGGAGGCATTTAGCCAATAAAGGTCCAGAAACTTTGAAGGGCCATAACGTTGATCCAAAAATCCATTCTAAGAAAACTTATTGTTGTTGGAAATCTCTTGGGGAACAAAAGATGACGGTGTCATGTTAAAATGGATTCAATGAGGTTTAGGAAAAACCAAAATTTAATACCCCATTCCTTAAAGGGTACTTATGGGGTTGGGTGTGTTACACTCCTCATTGCTCATGCACAAAACCTGTCTATATAAAATTTTCTTGCTACCCATATGAATTTCCTCTCCTTTGTCTTTCTTTCTTGACTTACACACTTCCCCAAGATGATTGTACTCAACCCCCCATGCTCCAAATAACTATGGGATCTGACCACTCACACCCACCCTCTTACATGTATTCAATGATTGGATTTGGGAACACCTAATCGAGAATTATAAGGTTCATATACCAATATAAAATTTAGGATAATGGGTTGAATTAATATTCATGGACAATTCCCCATTGCACCCCTCTTAAGCATTCTCTTATTCTCTCCCCTCTCTTGTGGATTAATTCAGCCTCCATCTCTATCCATGTCCCATTAACAATTGTCATCAACATTTTATAATTAAAACATAGTAATACAATTTTCATATTACATCCATTGTCAGTAGCCACACATTGTATCTATTATTAAGCATCAATTAAAGTGGCTATTATAGTGGGGATGTTATGTAACTATTATTTTGCAAAAAATGACACCATTTTTGTTTGTTGTTAGTGGTAGAAATTTACTTAGAATACATTATTTTTTACTTGGGAGTCATAATATTTTGTTCTTTTTATTTGTTATATATAATTTAATTCTAAATTATATATTTTTAATTCCATAAAATTTAATTTAAAAACACATAACATAACATTGAAATGGGGCATGAGAGAATAATTTCCAATTGTAACACACTTTTTTTCTAAAGTTTTATAGAAAATATCAACAACACACAACTATTAGAGATCATAAGTGGTAACAACCTTAGCTTTGGGTAGAAAAACATTAACTACATGAAAACTACAGGAAATTGTTGAGGAGTGTCAATGCTAATAGATTGGCCCTACCAAGAAGTAACACCAAAGTGAATCAAGATATTGATCTGAACTCAATCACATATTTTATATTAGTGATGTTAAATCTATTAGTAACAAGCCTACATAGAGAGTTTTTATCCCCAATCCTAGTATTTTAATGTATATATTAAAATCCAATCATGGTGGTCACAAAATCAGCCAGGAGGATCACATTGTAACTTCAATATGCACCTTCTATTATTGTTTCTCTTTAATCAATTTTTTTCTAAATATTATCTTCTTCTAGTAGATCTATTTATTTAGAGACACATGGAATCCTCTCGGATTCACCCTCTCTTAGCTCAAATTGAAGGTAATTCAGCTTCATATTCTTGTTTCTCTATGTTTCATCCTTACAATGTTGATTTGGGGAAAGAAAAAAATGATGTTATGACCATTGAAAATTGATTTGTTTAGACATGGACATCAGGAGTTAATGAACTATAAATAATGGTAAGTAGTCATTAGATAATAAGTACAAGAACTAATCGATTCATTCACATACATTCATTTCACTTGATAGTGAAGTAACTTGTACATAAAAATTAATACCTACACCTAACATAGACATAGATATACAACATATTTGGGGCCCTAATTACCTATAGATTCCAACTACGAATTACAAGTTTCCACTAAATAATTAATTACCTATAGCTTCCAACCACCAATTACAACCAGATTTAGCTACTTCCTATTACCATTAATTAAATTCATCTACAGTATGCTAATAATGACATGAATTCAACTTGAAATAACTCAACATAAAAACATATAATCTTGTGGAACAACAAAGTTAATACACATCAATTTATCTCATAAATACAAGACAATAGCTGATAAACACTTATCTTTTTAAATCTTTTTAAAATGTTATGAAACTAGCTACTTCGGACAGACATTCCACCCAAACATAGACTTGTTGCTCCAGATAACAATAGCAAGTTACCCATAAGATGGGGCTAGTAATCCAAAAAATAGGGCGGTCTTTCACTTTCCACTCATAGCTCAGAATTCCCACAACCCACTGATATTATCCAACAACTATCCCTATTTTCCACTAGCTATCTTCCTCTTGACCTTACCAACTCAAGGAATGTAGCCCTTCACTTATCTCAATCCTTCAAGAATCCCATTCATTTATTAGGGTCTCTCTAACACATGTAATGATGAATCACTCCGCTAGGAACTCAAGGGAACTCACTACTAGGAAATCTATCAACAAAAATATAAACAAAATCTTGTTGTTATAGTGGAGCTCACATAGGAGTTCTCTCTTCAGGACTGAGAACCTAGATCTTCTATATTAATCTCCAAAATAGTAAAAAAACACTCCAACATGCTCTAGAATTCGTCCTCCACGGTTGTTCCAATTCCAATCTCTCATTTTTTTCTCTCTACTTGTTTTTCATGCAAAACATTTGATTTTCTAATACAAATTTGCTCTTGTTTGGCTTTCTTTCTTGACTCACACACTTCCATAGTATGATTGTACTCATCCCCCATGCTTCGAATAATTGTGGGATGCGACTTCTCACACACACTCTCTTACATGAATTCAATGATTGGATTTAGGGACACTTGATCACAAAAAAGAGTTTAATACATCGTCATAGTAAAATTCAGAAATGTAGGTGGAATTAATAGACATTCGTATTTCAACCCCCATCTCTACCCATATCCCCTTAGCAGCCGACATAAAATTTTATTATTAAAATTCATAAATATATTTTTCATATACATCGCTTTGTCTATAGCCACATTATATCTATATTATCCATTAATTAAACTGGGGATTATAGTTGGGATGTAACAACACTCCAATTTGTAGGGTGTAGGTTAGTAAATTGGTTTGTTGAAAGTGACTTGGTCCAAGAACTAAATTAATACATAGGAGGGATATAGAGTCCATACTTTGACCATAGGTTGGTTGCTTTGTAGTGTAGTTTGGTAGGTGGAACTATTAATTTTTTGCATATAATGTTTTTTAAGTAAAAAGAGAGAGTGGATCCTTCATATTATATCATAACGAAATATACAGTTGTCCTTCGGCTGCGAGTTGTTCTGCCAAAAAGTGGAAACCAGAACAGTTGGTAGCCCTGGATGACTATTGTTAAAAAAGGAGGACCGCCATCGACCATGCCTGGCTGAAACCAAGACAAGTGGCAGTCTAGAGTCTGCAGGATAGTCGATGATAACTGAAACTAAAAAGAAACTAAACATAAAAGAGGAGTTAACAGACATAAACCCGAAGAGGAGTTGGGAAACTAACCAAAACTGGAGGGAAGATCTAGTCACGTTGTTACCCGTTGAGGTCGTCATTATCGGGGTAGTCATTGGGCATATTGTTCCAAGCTGGCAAGGCGTAGAGTATCACACACGTCGAAATTTTTTTCTTTGTTGGCGCATATGAGAAGGCCTCATAGAGAATGTCCATGCATTGACTGATGAGTGCAATATGGTAGGCTTGGTATTCCATCGGGTTCCTCAAATCAAGCACCAAATTGGGCTGCTCTAGGTGGAAGAAGGGCAGAGGGACACGCCACTGATATGAGGGTGTTGGAATAGGAGGTGGCGCGAGGACTTCGCCACCCTCCTTCACCGTGTTCCCATCCAATGCGTCCTCTTGGTGTCCATCCCCCGTTGTATCCCATGTTCCCTCCATCACATCCTCCAGGTGTCTCGTTGTCGTGCTTCGCTCCCCATCCCCGCCTTCTACTCTCATCCATGTGCTCCCTAGTGCGCGTTCTGAGACTGTGGGTGGAGCAAGCTCCGCCGAGAGTAATTCATGCTGGGCCATTTGGAGGTACTTGTCCAGGATTTCCTCCTCAATGTAACAAATGGGGAAGTCCTCCATAGGTGAAGCCATATTGTTTATCCCTACATCTGCATGAATTTCGTTCCCAGGGAGGGTAATTGGAGGCTCAGGTCTCGTGAAGGAAAAATTCTCCATAGGGAGCTGATTTTCCTCTTCCAGGATGACCTCCTCCACCAAAACAACTGGAGGCTCCCAGGCCATTGTGTCTCTATCATCACAACGATAAATTCGAGCTTTTTCGGTGTGAGCAATTGAAAGTTTATGCTCCAGTTTTTGTAGTCGTTTCTGCCTTGTAGCCAGGGCAAACCAAGTTGGGTCACGACACGGCTTTCCCCGGTCCCTGAGTATCGTGAGGACGAAGCTAATGGATAATTCCTGGTGGATGCAGCAGAGGCTACTCCCAAGCTCCAGAATGCTAGCCTGGTGTGGGCCAGAAAAGGAATGAGGAGAGCAGATGCAGATGCAGAGGTAGATAAAAACCAGAGGGTACGATGGGACGACCTCCATAACCGCCTCCCAAGCATTGAATTCAATGGATGCAAGACTATTCACGCGAGTGAAGGGTCTCATGGTTGCGGCCTTGCAGTAATGGCTAAAATCCATTCTTAATGTTGAGGGGATGTGAGCCGACCACCCTTATTTATGGCTTGGCTAGGTCCTATGGGATGTGGCACATAGGTGCGACATGTCACCCCATCCGGGGTAATTTTTAGTATATTGAATTAGATGAACTAATTATATTTGTTAATTATATTACTTGGAAAACCTAAATTTGTATCAACACATTGACATATAATTAACAATTAAGTTAATGATATGTTTATTTATTTACATCCCATTGTTATATGAATTTGTAAGTATATGTAGATGAAAACAATGTAAATGAGGGAGATTTACTCTCAAGTACTTACTTCTCATAATCCAAAATACTTGGAGACATTCATGTAAATTATAAATTTTCAAGTTCACATATAAATCATTATGAGAATTTGGTCAAGCTATCTTTTCATTGAAATTTTTAATACCTCTTATCTAAACCTAATTCCAAGTAGGCTTTAGGCTAAAAATGTGAATTTGAGCTCCATTGGAAAGGGCTATTTCATAATGCATTTCCATTACTACATTTTGATTCATTAACACTTGCATATATAAATGAATTGGAACCAACTTTTATGGTTTCATTTTATATATATATATATATATATAGCAATTAAGTGTAATTTTATTATTTTAGTGATGTTTAAAAATGAAAAATCAAATGCAAAAGGTTATAAGAAAATGAATTTTATTGAGAAAAAAATCATTTTTAAGAAAAATGTATCAATTCACAATCCAAAATCTTAACCAAATTAACCTTAAGCAAAAAAAACAAAAAACATTTAAAAATAAAATATTTAGAAATAAATTAGAAAAACCCAAACATTATAAATAAAGCAAAAGACAAAACATTCCAAAACAAAATGTTTAGAGATAAATTAGTTGTTTCTGATTTGGGTGACCTCTTTATATAATGATGATTTCTTTTTATAATGATATAATATATCATTTTGTAATATAATATAATTATTTTATATTTTATAAGATGTATATATTATTAATTTTTTGAATATAAAAAGAAAATATATATTTTCAATAGTAAAATATGTTGTAGTGAGATATTATTAAATAAATTATAAATAACTACATGCATTAATATTTGTTTGACAACATCTAAAAAATTAAATCAATTTGGATCCATGTTAAACTTAAAGTGTATTTAGAGAAAATATTTTTTTAAGGTGTAATGTTTTTATCATTTAATATGAAGGAATTAATACATTACCTCAAATTAAATGATAAAAAAATTTACACTTTATTAAATTTGATTACTCTAAGTACCTCATAAATCTGGATTTAAAATGAATCTAAACTTGTCATAATAATAATAAAAATAATATAACAATAAGTAAAAATATATTTATACATTATATAGATTTTATAAGATTTTTAAACTCTTCATATTTAAACATATTTCAAAATCTATTTTAAACAATAAAATTTTGTTACATTGCTCATACAATTAATATATATATATATATAACAATTTTTATTTATTTATATACATCTGTATTTTTATATTTTTATAAGACTTGAGTTCTTCCCAACTGAAAATATTTCAAAAAAGTAATATAACGATAACAAAAATCTATTTATATACCTCTGTATTTTTATAAGAACTGAGTTCTCACCAACTGAAAATATTTCAAAATCTATTTTAAAGAATCAACCAATTTGCATTAAAAACATTGATCCTTTGTTCTAAAAATGTAAATTAATCTGAACTAATTTTAACATCATTTCGTTAATATAATTTTGATATGTTATATTGTAATTAGGGCGGGGATAAAGTTTAGGAATTTTACCATAAGTGTCTTCCGGCTTTGGATATGAGCAGCTCTCAAACTGTATGGATGAAACGCATACAGATATCGTTGAAGAAACGGATACAAGATGTTGTTTGTACTTTCCGACCCATGTTAATTACCGGATGGACATGGTTGATTGGAAAGGGCAAGATACATATTGAAATCTTTTACTTCCAATAGTCTCCAGACATGTTGAAATCCCAATCGTCTCCTAACATCAGGTTCAGGCTGAAACCTCCGCATCACCAGTTTTGTATTAGAGGCTCAGTAGCATCGACAAGCAAACCTCACACTAGCACCAATTAGATTCCATTCTCTAGTTGAGCCAAACCTTCAGTGACCATGTCAGATACCTCCACTGCCACATTAGAAACAAACAACGTGTTCTTAGATAAACAATAATAATAATGCAAGTTCCATGTGCTAAAATGGTTAAATAGCAGCCACTGAAGCAAGAGGCGATTATTGTTTATTTCCATCTTAAATCAATGGAGCAGATGATCAATGGTTGTCACTTCACCAAGAATAAATAATTTATGCATATACTAAATTAAATTTTCCACTCAATAATTAATAACTATGAATTACAACAAGATTTAACTATTGCCTATTACCATAATTAAATGCATTTACAATAACTTAAAAATGACATGAATGAAATTTGAAATCACTCAACACAAAAACATATAATCTTGTGTGAACTCAACAACTTAACATATAAATACAATACACAAAAAATTGTCTTTTAAAAAAGTTATGCAACTAGCTACCTAGGAGTTATCCGTGATATGGAGCTAGTAATCCCCAAAATAGGTTGGTTTTTCACTTTCCACTCATAGCTCAAATAACAAAAAACACTTGTTGTTATTGTGCAACTCACATAGGAGTTCACTCTTGCATTGAGAAGCTGACTCTTCACTATTCATCTCCAAAACAATAAAAAAAAGTTCCAACATGCTCTAGAATTCGTCCTTCGAGTTCCCATCTCTCATTTTTATTTGCTCTACTTGTTGTTCATGCAAAAACATTGATTGTCTAAGACTATTGTGGCTTCCCACATAAATTTCCTCTCATTTGACTTGCTTGCTTGAGGCACACACTTCCCTGATATGTGATTGTACTCAGCCCCCATGATCTGAATAACTATGGGATGTAACTTCTCATACCCACCCTCTTACATGCATTCAATGATTGACTTTAGGGACACTCAATCAGAAAATAGAGTTTAATATATAGTCATAATAAAATTCAGGAATGTGGGTGGAATTAATAGACATGAGTATTTCCCCCTTTGACCCCTATTAGACATTCTCCTAGACCCTCCCCTCTCTTGAGAATTAATTCAGCCCGTATCTCTCTCCATATCCCCTTAATAGTTGGCATCACATTTTATTATTAAAATTCAGAAATACATTTTGCATGCACATATTTTTGGTTGTAGCCACATTATATCTATATTACACATTAATTAAATTGAGGATAATAGTGGGGATGTTACAACACTGCAATTTGAAGGGTGTAGGTTAGTAAATTGGTTGGTTGAAAGTGACTTGGTCCAAGAACTAAATTAAGACATAGGTGGGCTATAGAGTCCATAATTTGACCATAGGGTGGATGCTCTTAGTCTAGTTTGGTAGGTGACACTATTAATTTTTAGTATATTGAATTATATGAACTAGTTAAATTTGTTAATTATATTCCTTTGAGTACCTAAATTTGTATCAACACATTGACATATAATTAACAATTGAGTTAATGATATATTTATTTATTTTCATTCCATTGTTATATGAATTTGCAATCTTGTATAGATGAAAACAATCTAAATGAGGAATGTTTACTCTCAAGTACTTACTTCGAATAATCTAAAATCATTGGAGATATTCATGTAAATTATAAATTATCAAGTTCACATATAAATCATTATCATAATTTGGTCAAGCTATCTTTGCAATGAAATTTTAAATACCTCTTATCATTATATATAAACCATTATCAATTTCAAATACCTCTATTACAACTTGATTTTGTAAATTTAGGTTAAAAATGTCAATTTCACCTCCATCCGAAAAGGTTAATTCATAGTTAATACTACATTTTGATGCATTGACACAGACCTCTTTCTTTCATTTTTTTTGGATATAGAAATGCATTGGCACCAACTTTTTTTCTTTCAATTTATATATATATATATAGCAATTAAGTATAATTTTCTTATTTTAATAATGTTTAAAAATAAAAAATCAAATTTCAAAAATATATGTAAGAATTAAGTATAATTTTTTTATTTTAATAATGTTTAAAAATAAAAAATCAAATTCCAAAAGCTACTTAAAAACAAATTTTATTGATAATTTTTTTATTGTTTAGAAAAAATATCACTTCACAATGCAAAATCTCAACCAAATCAACCCTAAACCAAGAAAAGATTAAAACATTTCAAAATAAAATATTTAAAAATAAATTACACCTAAAAACCCAAACATTATAAATAAAGCAAAAGACAAAACATTCCAAAATAAGTTTTTTTGATATAAATTATTTGTTTATCATTTGGTTGATATATTCTCCAAAACCCTCCTTATATAATGATGATATAATATAATATTTTTCCTAATATCATTTTTCTTATATATAGTATAACTATTTTATAAGGTGTACACATTATTTTTTTTTGAATTCAAAAAAAAAATTAGATATTTTTAATTGTTAAATATGTTGTAATAAAAGTCGTGAGGTGTTGTTAAATACAGTAATACGTTATTGATAACATCTAAAAAAATAAATCAATTTGAATCCATATTAAACCTAGAGTGGAGCTGGAAAATTTATTTGTTTAAAGGTGTTTTTTTATTATTTAATATGAAATAATACATGACTTCTAATTAAATGATAAAGAAATCTACACTTTAATAAATTTGATTACTTTATGTATCTCACAAATCAGGGTTTAAAATTTATCTATACATGTTTTATTATAAACAAAAATAACTGTTTTATTAATATATATATATATATATATATATATATATATATATATATATAACTATCCATACACTGTTTATGTTTTGCTAAGATTTTAACATTTTCAAATATCTATTTTAAACAATTATTTTGTTGCAATGCTCATAAACAAAATCTATTTTAAACAATTATTTTGTTGCAATGCTCATAAAACTAGTATAACCATAACCTAAAATCTATTTATATACATCTGTATTTTTATAAGATTTCACTTCTTTTAGAATAAACCTATTTCAAAATCTATTTATTAATTAAACTAATTTTAACATCATTTCCTTAATATATTTTTCATCTCCTTAATATAATTTTAATATGTTATATTTTAATTAGGGCGGTGATATTGTCGAAGAAACATACATTCCAACCCATGTTAATAACCTGGTGGACATGGTCAATTGGAAAGGGCAAGACACATATTGAAATCTTCAACTTCTAATCATCTCAATACATGTTCTCTTAAAAATTCTAATCACAGTTTGTTAGTTTACCTAAGTGTTATATAGTTACATGATAGTTATGGTATATTTGTATTATATATGTACGTCTATGTACATGATTATTTGCTCTCTCATTGATGATTATAGAGTATGTCTTTCTTGCCAATATTATATTTATCTCTATTCATCGGGATTTCTTGATTGCTTTAGTTATTTATATTATGTTTATGCTCTTTTCTTCATTATGAATCTAACAGTGGTATTAGAGCATGATATTGATCTTATGAGCCTACCTGTACTTGAGTTTCAATTTTGATCTGCATGTACTTGAGTTTCGATTTTTATCTTCCTGTACTTGAGTTTTGTTTCCGTCATTACCTGGATGGTAACCCCAGAAGTCCTCTTGCACAGAATCATATTTTTTCATCTTCTTTCATATGACAGAAAATATCCCCACCTAGGTGGATTTCCCGTAGGAAAAAAATAACCAAAGGCTCCTAGACCGAATGTGGCTAGTTATTTATGTTGTTTTATTTGTCTCTTACTTTGTTTAATGCCCACAACAAAGGTTCAGCAAACAGATTTTCCATGATGTTGTCCTAATAGGCGTGGGTAGAATACTTGGTTATTTCCAAAGAGACTGCACCCACTCCATCGATGCCCCGGGATTTGATCATGTAAAATGTGATTGCGTCGATCAAATGGCCTCTGTACCTACAGGCCAACGTAAAATGAGGTTCCAAATCGATTTGGGAGCCAAGATTTCGAAAAATATTGGGAATTAGGTGGTTGATCCTTCAACAATCATTGTTATTATTACCACCAATATGGATTCAAAGGCCAAATTTGTCAACATGGAGGCCTCGTTCAATTTTTTAATGATATTTATCTATAGGTTTGAGTGTAGTTGTGATATGTAATTACAGTTCGAATGAGATTCGATATTTTTTACATTTGTTTTAACAATACTACCGAATACCATTAATAGAGTGCATCTATGGTCTTAGTGCCTCTGGGATGGTGAATGGAGATTGTGAATGGATGAAACGTGAAGATGAAAGAAACTGTGAGAAGCCCGAAATTGCCATCATTAGCTGGGAAAAACTATTTGCAAGAAGAATCGTGTGTAAGCCCAGTGAAAAACGTTGAAAAGAGACCACCCCATGTGCAAGGTGGGAGCATTAAACATCCAAGGCAAGTCGATGTGTAAACTGTCCTGCGTGCTTGGAGAGTGTTAGACACAACCGAGGAAAGCAAGTGTTCGGTTTTGAGAAAGACGGTGTTGCAGAGAGAAAATCGTGTGAGTTGTAGAGAGGAAGTATGATGTAGGAGCATCATTGGCAATCATGTGGAGCAAGACTTATCAACATCAAGGAATCTATATGGGAGCCCAAAACTGGCAGTTGTAGTAGATATTTTGAAGCACACTTGAACTTCAGCGCCAGAATTAATCTTTTGAGGCACGCTTGAATGATTGCCGGCGAAGTGGGAGTTTCCACTCTTGCTCTCGAATACGACTGGTCTAGATAGTCGTTAGGTTAAGTTTTAGAGTAGAGAAGTAGCCAGGGTAAACCCTAAGAGTTCTCTATGATAAATAGAGTTTTTGTACGCCTGAATGAGGCTAGTCGGTAGTTGGATGGAATAGAAGTTAGGAGAATATTTCAGTATTTTTTGTTGTTCATTTATAGTTGTAGCCATTTTTCATTTATGAATATAACAAAGGAAAATTGACCCAATGGATTGTAGAAATTTCAATACACTTAATGTATTTCCTACGATTTTCTTGATCTATCAATAATATGCCACTATTAAATACATAATATCTTCTACTAATATTCTTTCAGAAATTAAACCATGATCACAAAGTGAAATATCAAGAACACATAACACATAGGTTTTTCCGGGAAAGCATAGAGCTAAAAACCACACTATCGTATATTATGTATATCATGGATCATGAAACAATCTCATACAAAACTCTAATCCAAGAGCTCTTAGTACAATACAATCATCTCACACTGTCATACAAAAACTCAGCAAATACATGTGTCAATTCTATGTGTCCAGACAGCCTGCCTCCTCTGCACAATCCCTACAAATAGAATTCTCACAATGAATTTGAATTGCCTAGTCTACAGATCCTCATGAGCATATCCACTACATGTGTGATTGCATGAGTGCACTTCACTCAAATCACAACTGATAGCCAAATTGTCCCTTTCACCTGTTATCTCAACTGGGTCTCCACTGGATCTCGCATGCATGTAGTTAATCGTGGTGAATCTTCAGTTGCATGTGAGTTCACTGATTTGAATTAATTAATAATAAATTCACTGAACTCTCACTAGTGTAAGTTTAGTTACAACTAGTACAATTGGGCTTAACTCACTTAACTTAGTTAAACTGCTTCACAACTCTCATAACTACACTTATAACTCTGTTAAAACTCCAACTCACTCAGTTATAAATGAGATAATAGATTAATATTTATTGTCCAATTTATTTCAGGGAAACGTAAATTAGACACATGTCTCTTGTTGACTTTTCAACACTCCCTCTCAACAAGAAATGGATTATCCTTCACCCCAATCATGTCTTTATGATATTTGAATTTGCTCCTAGTGAGCGCCTTCGTCAGAATATCTTCATCCTAATCTTTCGTAGGAATGTATTGAAGAAACATGATCTTTCACTGCACAGAATCTATGAGATGATGATACCAGGTATCTATATGCTTAGATATATCATGAAACACATGATTAATTGAGAGTTTAATGCAACTTTGATTATCACAATGAATCACTATTGGATCTAAATGAGAACCAAACAAACCAACCAAGATCTTTCTCATCCAGATAGCCTCACATGCAGCTTGACCTGCTGCCATGTGATCTGCTTCTGCTGAACTGAGTGCCATGGATCTTTGTTTCTTGTTGTACCAAGAAACGACTATAGATTCGATACTAAATATTCTCCCTTATGTGCTCTTTATGTCCATTGGGCTGCCCACCCAATCTACATCCGTGAATCCATGCAACTTAAACTAATCCATCTGTCTGTACCATAATCCATACTCAAATGTGCCCTTCAGATATCTCAGGACATGTTTACCCACCTTTCAAAAGATTTTGGTAGGATTAACCATCGCTTGACTTAGTTGGTTAACCACATAGAAAATGTCCAGTCTCATGTTCACTAAATACATTAGCTAATCCACTAACTGTCGATAGACAGTAGCATCCACTACCTCTCCAGAAGTAGCATCCTCTTTACTCCAGTTTCCTGCAAAAGGAGTATCCATGGGTTTGCAGCCTTCCATGTGAAACTTACCTAGTATCACCCTTGCATACTTGCCTTGAGACACAAAAAGTTCACCATCTCACTTCCATATTTCCAATCCAAGGAAATAATGAAGAAGGTCCAAATCCTTCATCTCGAACTCCTTTGAAAGGTCATCCTTGCATGAGTGTATCAACTGCTCATCACTAGTCAGTATTAAATTATCAACATAAAGAACAATGATTAAGAGCTTACGCTCCACCAAAATTTGGTATAAGTTTGCATCTGCTTCACTTTTGGTGAAGCACAATCTAGTGAAATAGCTATCTATCTGAGTGTACCAAGCATGGGGTGCTTGATTCATCCCATACGATGCTCTCTTGAGTCTACACACATGTGAATCCCTATCAAAGGTCTCTAAACCTTATGGTTGCTCAATGTACACTTATTCCTCAACGATCCCATTGAGAAACACATTTTTTACATCCATATGATGAATGCGCTAGCCCATCTGTGTTGAGAGTGCAGGGATGGATCTTATGGAAGAGTACCTTGCGATATGGGAAAATGTCTCATCATAATCTATCCCCTTGATCTTTGAGAAGCCTCAGGCCACAAACCTGGCCTTGTATTTTTCCACACTCCCATCAACAACTTTCTTTACCTTGTATATCCATCTCGAACTACCACTGATTTGTCGATCGATCTTGGGACAATTTCCCATGCACTGTTTTTGACAATGGATTCATACTCCTCTACAATAGCATTAAACCAAGTGGAATCCTGCACTTCTTCCTGAAAGGAAGATGGTCCAGTCACAATACATTTTCTCATGACAGCCATGTATCTAACAAATCAATGAGGAGACTGTCTCTGTCTACGCTGTGAAGTAGGGGCTCCTACATTCTGTGCAGCATCTAGTCTCAATATGTCAGCTTTCGTGGTGTGCTTTCTACCATTTCTGATGGATGGCTCTACATGAGTGGTTTCTTCCACTACATGAACCTCCTCATGTGGTTGATCCGCATCTTGAGACTCATCTTTGGGAACCAACAGTTCCTCTTCTGCATGCAAGTCTAGCTTCCTCTCAAGCGACAACCACATGGCTTTCCCCTCATGGAATTTTCTATCTTGTCGCATAACAGTCATCTTACTGTTAGGAAAATACACACAATAATTATGGGGTGTTTTTGTGTACCCAACAAATATCCCAACTTCAATAGTCGGTTCCAACTTCTTCCTGGAATCCTCGGTCACATGCATATAAACAGATGAGCCAAAAAATTTAAAATGAGAAACATAAGGTTTCTTACTAGTGAAAGCTTCTTCAGGTGTACCCATGCCAAGTATTCTATGAGGACAATGGTTTTGCACATAAACCACAGTATTCTATGCTTCTGCCCACAAATGCATTGGTAGGCCCTGATCATGCAACATCACTTATGTTGCACCCACGATCATTCTGTTCTTTCTCTCCGTGACCCCATTTTGTTGTGGGTTATGAGGCGCTATGAGTTCTCTTTGAATTCCTTCTCTGCTACATAATTCTTTGAATTCGTTAGAGATGTATTCTCCATCATTATCGCTCCTTAGAGCCTTCACTTGCTTCCTCGACTCTTTCTCCACCAATGCTTTAAACTCACAGAACTTTGAGAATGTTTGATCCTTCTTCTGCACGACGAATATCCAACATTTACGGGAAAAGTCATCAACAAAAATAACATAATACCTATGTTTTGTTGTTGGAGCAATCGAGAATGGTCCACACACGTCTGTGTGAATTCTCTCCAGGATCACCGAAGCATGATTCTCCTGGTGGACTTTACATACTTCCCCAGGGTGCACCCCTTGCACTGATCTAACTGAGCAAGTGTTCCCCTTGGAAGTCCAGCATATATTTGTTACATGATATTCAAGGCTCCATGATGAATATGACCCAATCGCCTATGACATAATTTTCCCTCATCCTGACTCACCACTTTTGTTTCCTTGCCCATCATGGCAGCGCAACCATCTACCTCCAACATGTAGATATTGTTAACTCGAATCCCTATATTCTTGACTTGACCCGTTTCTTTATGTCACAGGAAGGATTTTCCATCACTGAAAACAACATCATAGCCTCTATCCTCCAACATTGCGACTAAGACCAGGTTTTTCTTCAGACCTAGAACATGCATAACATTTTTCAATTGAAATGGTTTACCTGATTCCCTCTGAAAGGTTATGGTACCAATACCCGTCCCACTGTATCGTCCATCATCACCCATCTCTACATGAATTCTGAGATCTTTCTCCTCCAAGTCACTGAAAGACTCTTTATCTCCCATCATGTGGTAGGAAGCGCCACTATCCAAATACCACACCGATCCCAATGCACGTGAAGCCATGCATATCATCAAAGAGAATTCAAGTTCAAATTGCGAGAAAAGAGCCTCACCAGTTGCAGCTCCAACAACCGTCTTGTTCTTCCTCTTCTACAGACAATTAGTAGTGAGATGCCCATGTTCGTGATAGTGAAAATACTTCACTTTGGACAAATCGATCTTATTGACTTTAGACTTGGATTTTTAATGGAATTTCTTCCCTTTCCCTTTCCTTGCCTTGGATGTCAAAGCATAATCCTATTCATCATCATGCTTTGATGAAGATCCATCTTTGGTGTTCCTCCTGAACTCCTCCTGCACTAGATCTAACCATAGTCGTTCCCAATCTGATAATTTTTCCCTTCAATTGATAGAGTCTTGATAACTGTGCCAACTCTTGGGAAGTCCTAGGAGAGACAAGCTCACCAAATCATCATCAGTGACTATTATTCCCACACTCCCTAGCTCATCCCAACATTGGAAAAACTATGTGAGATATTTTGGAATGGAGTCACCCTTCTCCATCTTAATCTTCCCGAGTTTATCTTTGAGCGCCAATTTTCAATGGTCACTGTTGTTTTGGAAGATATCTGTCAAAACCTTCCACGTTGCATGTGGTGTGGTTTTCCCATGGAGACTTGAGACAATGTGGTCTCGTACTCCCGCCAACAGAATCCTCCTCGCCTTTTCCACTTTATTTTTCCATGCATCAAGATTTGCAGTGTCTGTAGCACCTGGCTTAGGAATGTCTTTGTCAATGAACTCCTTCAAGCCATTGTCTTCGAGTACTGCTTCCATCCTATCCTTCCAAGCAATGTAGTTCGAGTTTCCCTCAAGTGCATACTCCAACCTCAAGACATTGAAAGCCATTTTGATCTTGAATCAACTATAGCACCAAGAAAGTCCTTCTGTAAATTGAAATTCTATCCAACCACAAACTCAATTGTTGCAATCCTTCTTACCCTGGGAGGTTTGCACCTGACTAGTTACTAGCCTGAGGGAAGTTCACACCTCACCTGTGTATAGCCTGCAAACTTTATGAGAGAGTTCACACTGTAATGCACTGTGGGGTGAGGGAGGTTCGCTCCTCTCCTTTGAGCAACCTGCAAAAATCCTAAGGGAGGTTCTCACCTCTCATTTGAGTAGGGTGCGAGAATTTCTGAGAGCATAAATATGCGTAGTTTTCAGTACTAAGGTTCGCACCCTACCAAAGACGGGACCTGCGAAAATACTACAATTTTTGCACCTCACTTCTGTAGCTGTGTGGCTCTGATACGATGTAGAGATTTCAATACACTTAATGTATTTCCTGTGATTATCCTGATCTAACAATTATATGCCACTGTTAAATACATAATAGCTTCTACTAATATTCATGCAGAAATTAAACCACAATCACAAAGTGAAATATCAAGAACACATAACACAAAAGTTTTTTTGGGAAAGCGTAAAGCTAAAAACCCCACTATCATATATTATGTATATCATGGATCATGAAACAATATCATACAAAAAACTAATCCAATAGCTCTCAGTAGAATACAATCGTCTCACACTCTCATACAAAAACTCAACAAATACATGTGGCAATTCTCTGTGTCCAGAGAGCCTGCCTCCTCTGCACAATCCCTACAAATAGAATTCTCACAATGAATTCGAATTGCCTAGTCTGCACATGCTCATGAGCATATCCACTACATGTGTGATTGCATGAGTGCACTTCACTAAAATCAAAATTGATAGCCAAACTATCCCTTTCACCTGTTATCTCAACTTGGTCTCCATTGGATCTAACATGCATGTAGTTAACCGTGGTGAATCTTCAATTGCATGTGAGTTCACTAATTTGAATTAATTAATAATTAATTCATTGAACTCTCACTAGTGTAAGTTTAGTTACAACTAGTACAACTGGGATTAACTCACTTAACTGAGTTAAACTACTTCACAACTCTCATAACTACACTTATAACTCTGTTACAACTCCAACTCACTCAGTTATAAATGAGATAATAGATTAATATTTATTGTCTAATTTATTTAAGGGAAAAGTAAATTAGACACATGTTTCTTGTTGACTTTTCAACATGGATGGTGTAGAAATTGCTTGCAATTCTCTGTTATTGTGTTCTAATGAATGAATGATTTTTTTTATGAGTGGATGGAACTGTGAATGTTAGGATAAGTTTCAATTGTTTCTCTTCTGTCAAGGTAGTGTAAGTGTGCACATAGAATGCAAGGAGTGCGTTGACGAAGTTTGTTTCGATTCCGAAGCTCATAAGAGATAGCACACAACTTTCCCTCTGCAAGGAGCAGAAAGAGACTAGTGAAAGGCATGCATAGTTGTCCGCAAGAACCCTAACCTAGCGTGAAGATTTGGTGCAAGGAGTTCACAGATCCAACATTCGACTAAGAATCGAAGAGTCAGGAAAGGAGAACTCCACGAAGGCGAGAGGAATTTCTCTTCGAGAAATCCTTCGGAATCTGAGTTATCGAATCCCTGAAACGTAAGGTGTGCACGGGCAATCGAAGTCTTCAGAAGACCAAGCTCAGGAGGAATAACACTTTGGATAAGATATAAATTACCCAAGAATAAGAATCGTCGAAGGAGAAAAGGTTTAAAACCTTTGAACACCTAGAATATATTCTAATTCTAAAGATAGCATAAGAGAAAGGGGGAAAAGATCTCAGTCATTTGATATGAATGCTAGAGAATCAAAACAATCCATTGAGAGGGACATGTGGAAAACAACCAACATTTTGCTAACTCGCGCTTTGGAGGAGTCAAAGGGTAGAATGCTAAGAATTTGAGAAGCCCAAATCCAGGACTTGAGCTGAGTCATTGGATCCAGGAGATATATGGACCGTTGATTGTCTAGGGTGAAATATCAACATTTCGGGGATCAGAGGATTAGAGGTGACAAGTCTTTTGAATTCACAAAACGCAAAGTCCCAAAGTCATCATGATTTTAGGATCGAAGGAGAGACCTAGACCGTTGATGTAGTGCCATCACAATTTCGGCTATTGGGAGAATGGAGGCAAGGAGACTCCAAACTCGCGAAGCTCAAAATGCCAATTTGATCGCAGTCGTTGACCAGGGGAAGATCTGAGCCGTAGATATTGGGTCATCACGATTTCGGCTATCAGGATAATAGAGGCAAGGAGACACCAAAGACACAAAATGTGAAATGCCGATTTGATCGTAGTCATCGATTAAGGAAAGATTTGAACAATAGATCAAGGGTCATCGCGATTTTGATTATCGAGTAAACAGAGGTAGCAGTGCTCCCAAGGTCACGAAATGTGAAATTGTGATGTACCTTTCACTCTAGCGCGTGGTCACAGCTAGTTGTCACAAGGGAGAGAGGTCTTAGTAGAGAGGAGATAGGACCCATTTGGCGTTGAGGTTTGAACAACACTTGGGAGAGAAGCCGTGGGTCTCAGACGATCTTCACATTTCGAGAAAGGACCTCTGTAAGTGGTTTTGGGGTCTAGCAGAGACTCAGAGAGTCAAGAAGACTCAGTATCTTGATCGATCCTAGACTGGGAGGTCACGCAGCCCTTAGGAGAGAAGGCGGGTCTACACCAAGTGGTATCAGAGAAGAGGTTTTTTTGGCAGACAAGAGGAAAAGGAGAGGAGACAAAATGAATCGAAGTTGTACTCTGTGTGTGACAGTCAGTCAAGACAATTCTACCAAGGAGATGAGTGGAACCACCTTTGGCCAATCGATATGTAGAAATTTATATGCGAGAACTCTTTGCAAGATTAGAGGCGATGGAGGAAGTGTAGAGATGAGCACCTGATGTTGGAGACATCAATGATGCAGAGAGCGAAGAAGCTGTGGGATAAAATGTCGTCGGAGAAGTTGCAGGAGAGGATGTTTTCGAACAACGCTTTCCAAGAGCAGTAGCTAGATTGGGAGGCAAAGACAATATGGAGGTCCCAATGTATGAAGGAAATTTAGATGCTGAAGAGATATTGGATTGGATAAGATCCGTGGAAAAATATTTCAACTATGAAGACATCGATGAGGAAATAAGGGTGAGACATGTTGTCACCAGACTAAAAGGAAATGCAACGCTATGGTGGGATGAACTACAAGCTAAGAGAAGAATAAAAGGAAAGAAGAAGATACAGATCTGGGACAAAATGGTAGCCAAGTTGAAGGCTAAATTCATTCCCAAAGATTATCAGATCAATCTGTTCAAGAAAATGCAGAACCTGAGACAGAAAGGGGTGAAAGTTAAGGAGCACACAAAGGAGTTCTATAGGTTGAACATCATAATTGGACAAAGAGAGAGAGATGAAGAAAAAGTATCAATATATATAAATGGCTTGAGATATGAAATCCAGGATGAGCTCAATATGATTTCAGTAAGAACAGTGGAGGATGCTTATCAGTTTGTGCTGAAGGTAGAGGAGAAGTTGGCCAGAAAGAAAAGCCAGCAAGGGAGAGGTAAAATCCTCATCCCAAACAAAATCAAGGGAGTTACCCATGAAAGAGCACATAGTTCTAAGGATGAGACTGAGAAACCACACAATCACTCGAAAAGAGGAGGAAGTTCCCGAGAAAGATAGGGTGGTGGAAGAAATTCTTCTAGAGGAAGAGGAATAAGAGGAGGAGGAGATGTAAGATGTTATGCCTATGGAAATACATGACACATGTCTTGGGAATGTCTCAAGAAAGAGAAATAAGGAGGAGGTGAAGCTCACATTTCAGAAGCACAAAGATGAGATGTTGAAGCAGAAGGAGCAGAGGATGGAAAAATCCCTGATGTTGAGGAAAGTTCTCTTAAAATCAGAGGCAAAAGTTGAAAGGTCGGTGTAGATGAATAGTCTCTTCAGAACAACTTGCAACACTAAATACAGAGTATGCAAGGTGATAATTGACAGTGGGAACAATGACAACTTAGTATCCACAGAGATGGTGGAGAAATTGGAGCTAGAGACAACTGCACATCCAAATCCATACAAAGTCTCATGGTTTCAGAAAGGACACTAGGTAATGGTTACTAAACAATGCATGGTTGAATTTAAGATAGGAGGATATAGATATGAAATTCAATGTGATGTAATTCCCATGGATGTATGCCATGTTGTTTTGGGAAGACCATGGCAGTTTGACATGAATTTCATTCATGATGGGAAAAAAAAATACATACACATTAGAGAAGAATGGAAGGACACACATGCTGTTGGCAATAGAGGAGAAGAAAGTGAAAGAGGAGGCCAACACAAGAATACTTCTCATGAGTGGGAATGGATTCCTAAAAGAGGTCAAGGAAGAATAGGAGATGTAGTTTGTTATGATGAGGAAACCCAGAGTTATCCTTACAAGTACTTCGATGGAGGATTTTCCTGAAGAAGTTCAAGAATCGTTGGACAATTTTGTTGGCATAGTGGTGGATGAGCTGCCTAAATCATTGCCACCCATCATAAGTATCATTCACCATATTGACTTGAAACCATGAGCAATCCTGCTGAACAAAGAAGCATATAGATTGACACCTCGAGAGAATGAGGAAGTGAAAAAAAAAGTCCAGGAATTGTTAGACAAAGGTTTGGTCAGAGAGATATTGAGTCCATGTGCAATACCAACTGTGTTGAGTCAAAAGAAGGATGGAAGATGGATAATTTCTACAGACTCAAGAGCCATTAACAAGGTTACCATCAGGTATAGATTCCCTTTACCAATAATGGATGATTTAATGGAATTTTTAAGTGGAGCAAATTTTTTTTCTAAAATAGATTTGAAAAGTGGATATCACCAGATTAGAATGAGAGAAGGTGATGAGTGGAAGACAACCTTTAAGACAAATGAAGGTTTTTATGAGTGGCTTGTTATGTCGTTTGGATTAACAAATGCCTTGAGTACTTTTATGAGGTTGATGAATGAAATACTGAAAGATTTCATTGGAAAGTTTGTGGTTGTATATCTGGATGATATACTGATCTTTAGTAGGACTAAAGAGGATCATTTAAGGCACCTAACATTAGTGATGAAGAGACTACAACAAGAGAAGTTGTTGATAAATCTGAAGAAGTCCTCTTTTATGAATACATAACCCATGTACTTC
>SNQJ01S0115276.1:14398-31869 GCA_010110895.2 Picea sitchensis
TAGTCACCAAGGGTTAGCACATGCATACTAAAATAAATGTAACAC
This sequence comes from Picea sitchensis, assembly GCA_010110895.2. Taxonomy (NCBI): domain Eukaryota; kingdom Viridiplantae; phylum Streptophyta; class Pinopsida; order Pinales; family Pinaceae; genus Picea; species Picea sitchensis. Next base: position 14,444 of record SNQJ01S0115276.1, read on the forward strand.
ACCTAGAGATCTTTACAGCTGAAAATACAGTAGTTCTACACTCTAACACACATGAAATTTGACACAGGTATTTTTGGTCAACATGACCCTGGATAAAATCCCCCTGGGGAAAACCAGTTTGGAATATATGTCTATATATGAGGAGAATAGATGGTTGAATACAGCAAGTACAATATATAGATGAACCAGATACAATAGCAACTTGATCCAAGCTGAAATACAAGTCCAAATGAAGCAAGAGCGCCCTAGGATGGTGCGCCCCCCAGAAATGCTGCCAAGACCATTGAAATGGAGCTGGATGCCAACGAGAAGCTCTGAACAAGAAACCCATCCACAGTACTCTGATATTGATGAGTAGCCTCCCTCTGAAACAAAGCTCACTGCAAACTGAGCTCTCTAAGACCTCCCTGTTGATGATGTGCCCTCCTCCTCAAGTGCGCCCTCCTCCAAGCAAGAACCTCCTCAGTAAATAAATAGGGAACTAAGCCTCCATGAGCCCTCCATGCAAGTAGGCGTCCAAGCTTTCCTCTCCCTCTGCCTAAAACCTCATCCTCTTGCTCTCTCTCAAACTCTTGGAGTGAACAAATGAGTGAATGAATCCTCCTTTGCCTCTTGCGCCCTCCTTAAGGAAGCATAAGGAAACCTAAAAGTTGGGTGGATGAGATCATCTCATCTCATCCCTAATCAATGGTTGTGATCACTCAAAAAGAATCTCACTCAAAAACCCACTTTACTTAAGTTTCCATAGTTTTCACTTTATGTTTATTAACTCACCCAATTTGTGAATTAATTGTCAAATTAGGCTTAAAATGACCAAATTTCACTTTTGACTTAAATATCCTAAGTCAAAGTGAAATTAAACACAAAGTACATAGTACAAGGTACATAGTACAAGGTACAAAGTACTTCCCTCATGTGTTTAGAAGCTCACAAACACAAGGGGACCACTTTCCAAGGTACCCAAATCTCAACAAGAGCTCCTACTCTAATACCATGTTAAAAACTAATCTCAAACACTTAGCCAACACTAGATTTCAACCTCCTATAGTTATTCAACAATAAAGCAATGGAACCTCATGCATTTACTATAACTATGAGCAAAAATACAAGAGACTAAGCAATCTGAAAATATAGCAGCGGAAATAATAATGAACAGAAGCACATTCACCACATTTGACACAATGAATTTCTGGGCAATGCCCCTGGAAAAACCTACAAGGGGAAAATCAGTCTAGGAGGGATTTTTCTTATTGAGCTCTTAGGAAAATTATAAGTTTTACAGCAGCAACATTATCAGCATAAAATGTACAACAATAACTAGTAAGCAGAACCAGCAGACCTCCTCGAAATCTGTGCCAAAGACCCTCAAAAAATACACCTGATTTCTGCCTCAAAATCCGTGCCACTATTTATGTTGTATAGTTGTACTGTACAATCTTCTTCTGGCAGCAAATATGTCCTTGATTTCTGTGCTTAACAGTTGTACGAATTTTTGTCTCCTAGCGCCTTGGAAATCGTGCCTATCTTCAACAAAAAGGTTGTCTCGATTTCAGTGCGAAACACTAGTTGTACAACCCTCTTTTAATGCTGATATTTCTCGAGGATGCGTGTCTCTTTCCCTCCTTGGGATTCGTGCCTCTCCCTTTTGCTGCAGCTTGCTACTCTTTCCTCTAGCTCGACTCTCTAGGAAATTTTGTCTCCCTTGAGTGACTCTTCACCTTCCCTTGAGATCAACGGTCACAACTTAATCTTTCATTGAGTTCACTTAAATCACTTAAGTGACCCACTTTTCATAAAGTCACTTTTATCCATTAAATATTAGAAGGCTCAACTTGACTTTATAAAATCACTTTATAAAGTCACTTTATAAATACACTTTATAAAGTTACTTAAGAGAGACATTTGCTTCGACTTATGCCTAGGCATAATAATGCAGAAGTACCTCTTAGCTACCAAAGTCTAACATTCTACGTGAAATCGTACTATAGAGATCAAGCCGAAGCTTGCAGAGGAGGGGTCAGGGACATACTGAGGGAAGCTGCGAGGATGGTTTATTTCCAACTTGAAAATGCAGAAAAGTAAAATGCGGAAATTGAAACTAAACTAAGTTAAACTAGAAATCAAAATCTATCCTAAACTAATCTATGAAAATGAAATCTAAAGTTCTAAGCTAACTGTTTTGTGGTGCTGCGATCAATTTTATTATTGTTTTTTCCTTTTTAAATTGGTGAAAATTGAGAGCATAAGCAAAATAAATAAGAAATTGGGAATCACACAAAAGGACACCAATCCCCCAGGGGGGATGAAGACTGGGCACTGTGTAGCCCACTGATTTTATTGATTTTAGTTACAATCTCTTTTTTGGGAAGACTTGTGATCCTTCATTAAGGGAGATCACAAGTTTTTACAAGTTTTAGAAAAGTGTATTGATGAAAAGGGTGTCCTCGAGGGTCCTTGATAGTCCAAATCCGCCAAAATTCGGTAGCACTTCCTCTTGGTTGTCCACTAACTTATGAGGAATCTTTGGGCAATGGAGTCCTTTGATGGAAAGTTGAGGGAGTATTGTTCCAAAAAGATGCTTGAAAAGTGTGGAGGATTGCACTCAAATGCTCCACCTATCCAAGCTTTGAGAACCTGAAAGACTTAGCAAAACTTGCCAACAATTTCGTTAAATATGAAATGCCCTACACATGAAATCTAGATAGCATGTAATTAAACTAAATTAGCATGCAAATCCTTAACCACATATGTGAAGAATAATGAAATCAAATTAACAACCTAGTTAAAGAGATATCATTACTCAAGGGCCAATTAACAAAATCAAATGGAAAGCAACAAATCTACAATTACATCAATGATTACAATGAACAATATGAATCCACACAAGAAGCACCATCCATCGTATGACCTCCAAAGTCTTTTTATTCCACCAATCAAAGAGTGTTACAAAATTTTAGCAGCAATACAAGAGTTTCTCCCAAACTCCAACCCCTTCTGAGGAGGGAGGCCACCTCTCTTATATAGCTTGAGAGGGTGAGATGTTTCTAAAGAATGAGGGCGAGTCATCTCAAGTGTGAAAGCATGATGTTTCTAAAGAATGAGGTGATGTTTCCTTTCCAAAGCATGAAGGGAGATGTTTCTAAAGTATGGGGTGACGTTTCCAAAGGGAAAAAGCGTTACAAATAAGGAAGATGTGACTTCCCTTCTTGGGATCTCCGCCTCATGACAACTCACTCCAATCAAGTCGCCTTCCACTTGAGACAACTCACCTTTACTCAAGAAGACTAGAGACTTCCCTTCTTGGGATCTCCACCTCATGACAACTCACTCCAATCAAGTCGCCTTCCACTTGAGACAACTCACCTTTACTCAAGAAGACTAGAGATACATGGAAAACATGTCGCAGACATGTTTCCTTGATTTAAGGATTGCTGATTTTTCCTTTTCGGTTTGGTGTCCCAGTTGTGCCTATGTGCCCTAGGCCAGCTGAGGGACACCTTAAATAACCCAGATCAGCTTAGTGTTATCTCAGCCTTAAGTTAGACTTAGGCTGGCAGCCAAAAATTCCTCCTTTAGTGGAATGTGGGGCCTAGGGAGAGAGGGCACACCTTCAAGGTGGTTGGGTGGTTTGTGGGACCCAGACCAAGGAGGGCACACCTCTAGGTGGCTGCTAATGGAGTGTGGGTCCCTATCCAAGGGGAGCGCACCTCCTAGTGGAGAGTGGGGTCCAGCAGCCCCAACTCTCAGCCATTGAGGCCAAGCCTTGGGACACTTGTCAAAGAGAATGGGAGGCTGCTAGGGAGATAAAAGGAGGCTGAAGGTGAGAAGACAGAAAACATTCTCATTTGTGAGGTTGAGCAAGTGAGAGAAAGAGGGGTGCTTGGCTCAAAGAGAAGAGGAGGATCAGCGGCAGAGAAGGGCGAGTTCTGGGCCAGCTTTTGGGCAGCCAGCAGAGGCCAAAGTCAGGCCACACTGTGCAGCAAAGGGAGGCCGAACTCAAGCCAACTACAGCAGGCTATTTTCTGGGCATCTTAAGCAGAGGAAAAGAGGTTGAATCAGGGCCAAATTCGACCAGAAGCAGCAGACAGTTTTTGGACAGACTGTACAGGTCGTACCTTCTCTATCTTCTATAGTCCCTCGATTCCTTTTCTATCTTCTATAGTCCCTCAGATTCCTTCCCCGTGACTCCCTTGACTCCTTCCTCCATGGCTCTAGTACCATGTCAGAGATTCACACAAATACAAAAGGCAAATACTGATAGCAAGTGAAAGAGAAAATGTTCTTGGATTATTAGATTGTCATCTTTATGAAATGGGCGACGTATGTTGAGTACATTAAAAACTCCCCAAACACCTGATCACCTAATTAATGAATGTATTACTTAAGCGGCAAGCCGTGACTCAACATTTAATTATAATTTGATTACATTACAATGTGACTTTATAGCAAAGTACACCACAAAAACTCTTGAGTAATTAATATAACCATTATATTATTTATCTAACACTCTGTTTTACTTGCAACTCAAAATGAGAGTTTAATCATATAAATAAAGGTTTTTTCTTTATCAAAAAAAATGAACTTAATGTAAACAACCTAGGCTATAATCAAATTTGGGTACTCCTCAATTGCCACATTATACTATAGCTAATACAACTAATCAAACACTCACATCTGTCACAACAAATGACCGTTTCTATTGCTTGGTTGGGTGTCCTTGGTTTTGGAACAACTCAAGTAGCTAATTGCTTAATCAAACGCAAGCAGTTTGTTCAGTCTTATATAGAAGCGGGGACACAAAGAGGTGATATCTTATTGTATTTATTAATATGTGTGAATAACCTTCTTGCAATGCTTATGTGCTAATGAAACCCTTTTCTTCTTCTTTTTTAGCATTGGGTAGACTCACGAATTAAATGAATCTCCATGAAAATCAATCTTTGGATAAGCTATTATATCTATGATATATGCCAACTATTGTTATTTCAAACTATACTTTCTAAAATTGTCATTTATATATGTTTTAGAATAGGTTGATCTAATTCAATGAGCCTGTACATTGGTAAACATTATGGTTATCTAATACAATAGGATTGCCCTTTGACAAAGTATGAATTCAAGGTATGCACATGATATGCATGATATCTTTAAAGTGTTTAATAATTTCAGTACAGTGCATGATGTGCATGTTATATTTCAGGGGCTTAGAGATGAAACAAGAATAGAAATAAAGTCTTCTATCTCCGGACAGTTTACCCCAGAGACCCCTATGGAGTTACTGTTGGGTATGTGTTATATTCTTTGTAAAATTGATCCCATGGACTGTACACTGATATGGGAGCAAGGGGGAGCGCCCCTTGGGGTTCCCCCTGTAAGGGAGTTCGGGGACAGAGCCCCAAAAAAAAATTTGGGCAGTTTTTTGCCTCTGTTTTTGGTGTTTTTTTGCGTCATTTTTTGGCAGTGTTTCGGCACATGGTTTTCACCAATGGTTTTCTAATTCCGGTTAAGAAATTAGGGTTGTTGACTAATCCGGATCAATGGATTAGGTTAGGATGCCGCAGGATCCTATATGTATATTGTATTGTGCACAATAAAGAACATGATGAATAAAGAAGATTAGAGGTGCAGCTCTAAACAGGTTGTTGGTTTTCCGGGTTTGGGTTACCAAGGTAAAAATCTCTGTGTAATGTGTGTGTGTCATTGTATCTTTTCTGTTTTTATTAAGAATTTGTTTGCAGTAGTTAATTGTACAAGGTTAAAACCTACAGTTACCAACTTAGATCTTGGGACATTTTACGCCAGACCAGTAAGCAGCCCTCCTCCTCCAGTTCCTAGCAGTGGGCCACCTCTTCTAGACAGAGAGACAATCCCTGGACTGGATCCAGCCCCCCAGCCAGTCCTCTATCCAGAGAACCCTTCAGCCTCGGACAGTAAGAGAGTTGCACGTTCAACAGGGGAAACTTCAGAGGAGGACAGCCCCCTTTCTACTTCTTCCAGCAACAGGCATTGAGTCTTGAGGCTCTTTTCCTTGTACACTCTTCCAGAGCACTGTATTTCACTTTGGCTTTGTACCAGTAGAGCTTAGATCTCATAGATTAGCTTTTCTTTTTGCTTTTATAGGAGTGGCCTTTGCACTCCTGCTATGTGTCGCCACTTATGTACTGAACAGTCCTGTTGGCCTACTTTTTGTCATTTGCTGGCAGCTGGACATTAATAAACTTATCTTATATATCTATCTATCTTATCTTATTATCAATAAAGGAAAAATTATGGCCATTCAAAATAACTAGTAGGTTGTGGTCCGCTACAGATATTTCACTTGTCTCTTCTCATCTGTTACATATGTCTTTGGCACTTTGCCCTCTTTTATAGGCAATAGCAAGATTCTTTCACCCATGTTATCAACAACAAATACTTCTGTCATACTAATAAAAAACAATACTCCAACTTACATTATTATGTAAGTTTGAAACATATAATATATGACCAGTGTGCTTGGACATGGAGAGAATACTTTTGCTTTGGTATTGAATGGACTTTTAAGTAATTTTGAGTTGTGCTGTTCAGAAAACAAGCACATTTCCAATCTAACAGAAAAAACTATTAGGGTCTGCCAAAACAAATATTTTAGCAAAAAAGTATCCAAGATATAAAACAAAATCAGACTTCATCCAATGCTATAAATAAATAGGCAATGCACTGTAGAAAACATACCTTGTTAGATTCTCTCTAAGTTGTTCATGTCTTCTAAGAATGCTGGATACTGCAAGCAAAACAGCTATAAATTAGAAGTGCAAGATGATCAAGAAAGACTGTAAAAATATTCACAAAAGTAATTGCAGTTAATGAGTAAATCCCCAATAAAAACTTACATCTAACGCGTGTAGTCTCTAAGCACAAATCCTCTTGCTCAAAATTCTGTGTCAACATCAAAAGTATATATTAAGAATGTCCACATATCCCATGCAAACACGTATCCTCTTGTTCAATTGTGCATAATCAACAAACAGACCTATCAAGAACATTCTAGATTCTCATGATCCTACAGAGAAGGAAAGCTGTGTAATAAGTGTTTCTCCTTAACTCAAGTATTCATATATACTCAAACCGAATTAAATAATCCCTAAGATTGATTGCGGGAAGAACATCTGAACTTTTCTCTATAATTTGATGCAGTTCACAGCAAAAACATGTACGTATGCATGAATGTATATCGGTGACAATCTTGTTTCCCAATCAAGTACTAAAAAACACAATATATTAAATCATTCTTAGTAATTAACTGTCATATAATGTTTCAAAATGCTTTCCTGGAAATCAATTTAATAGCAATCCCAGTGTCTAGTTGATATAGCAATGAAGCATTGTCAATGACAAACACCTTAACATCACTTTCCTGATGAAACTTAGCATATGTGCATCTTTCTCAAACACATCTCTATTTTTCTTTATACACTTATAGTGATAGAGAAGGATATGCATAGATACAAAAGTTGCATATGCATAGAGAAGGATTTGATCAATGTTACATACAACTTCTCCCGTCAATGCTCGAGCCTGTTTGCGAAGATGCTCCAAATGCTGCAAAAATACCACAAACAATAACATCCAGTTATTTTTGCTTCCATTACAACAGGTAAAGTTGAATATAGTTTTATGGAAAACCAATCAAAGTAGAAAATAGCATTGCATAATTCACAAACAAAAAGGGTAATATTTAAAAAACTGCAGAAGTGATAATCAATAGCAATCATTCTTCATGAATACCAATTCACAAAAAAGCAATAATAAATAAGAAGACATAAAAGTAGTAAAGACTGAATAACTCATTGTGGTATAGCAATATGTCTAACCTGGTTCCTGGACATATTGTTTGCACATTCAGAGATGATATGCAGTATAAAATGCACCAAAGCATGTACTTTCTCTACAGAGAAAAAAAGCTTTATCTTTGATAGATTTTTGGTTAGGTTTCCAGAACGCAAATTAGCGATTCAACTATGAAGTTCATAGAAAAAATGTAGCAATTACAGGCAGTAATAGTATACCATCATATATCACTCTCACTAGTGTTACAGATTTTTTCTTTTAAATCTAAGAACAGTGTATGCATAACATTACAAACTCACAAATTGGGAATAGGAGGATTCTAAGTGATTATCTTACATGTGCTTTGGAATAGAATACATATAGAAAGAATGATATTTGCAACAAAGAGCAAACTAATTGAGCAAAGATTCTCCTTTTGATCGTTGTCAAGGACAGATGAAAGTTGACATGTAATATTGAATGAAACATTGGTTCATGATATCCCTTGATCTTGACGGATATGAAGTACGAAGCTTGAACTATTAAGAGCATGCTAAATAGTGGTGCCAAAACAAGTATCACTTACGTTTGAACATTAGTTCATTTTCATAACTTAACATTTCACCAATTCTAGCCAAAACTTGATGTTACAATGGTTATAGCCAAACATTAACAGAACTTTGAGATGACTAGCTTCTTTCTTGTAGAAAGAAGATGTGAGATGATCATACTATAGTCTATCGCACTCATCCCAAGTTTGTGATGCCCATTTTTATATTGTTAGTCACCCAGTTCGTGTCATTATCAAAAATGATGGCCATGAAAATTGGGGGAAAAACACCGTCATTGCAAAAAAATTGTCATGGAAGTTCAATGAAAAGAATCGATCAAATTTTGTTATAAGTTCATATATTCAAATTTCAAACAAAAAACAATTATAAACATTTTTATAGCTTCAAATTTGATCCAAAGATACATCTAATTAAATGTCAATACTGAACGCATGTTAAAACAATTCTGTATTTTTCAAAAATATGTGTGTGTGTGTGTTGAGAGAAAAATGAATCCTAACCACTTTTTGATGAACTGTAGTGCAAACGAAAAAACCTGGCCTGATTGATTTGCCATAAAATTCACCAGTGCACTTTTTGATGAATTGTAGCGCAAACAAAAAACCTGGCCTGATTGATTTGCCATAAAATTCACCAGTGCTTGAGAGTCCATGAGTTTGAATTTTTCTGGGAAAAAAATCATCAAAAGCAATGACTAAGTTTGTGTCTATGATATTCACATCAGAGATAGGGTTTTCAATAATTGCTGAAAAAAAATAGTTCTGGCCATTTTCCATGTCTGTGGGAAAAATCTACCCATTTTACTCTGCTCTGCAGGTATCTAAGTGGCTTTTGTTAACTTCAGGCAGACATACGGAGTAGATGTGCAGCTCACACTTCTTGCTACAGTCTTCTGTCAATTTTGTATAGTTTCTTTTTAACAAAAACATCTGGGCAATAGTACCTTCAAACAGAGCCACTTTACATTTAATTCACTGCATCCATTGACTGTCAAGGTCGCCGGGACTTCCACCCAGTCTCGGATGTAGTCACTCTATTGGGGCCTGCCTCTCAGGATTTGACCTAATACCATCTTAGAACAAGCCCCCAACTTGCAGCTAGACCACAGCCCTATGAACTGTAGCAATTTTGCATATTGCTCAGCATTTTATCGGAAATAGACTCGCAAAATTTCTTCTTCTATTTCCTAAACAGAATAAAATGATTAGAATCACACCGTCAAACATTCATTGTCCACGGAGGCATTTCAAGGACTTATATTTCAGATGATTGGCCGAACGAAAGCAATTAGAACGGAAAAATTCAAAATATTTTCAAGCACTAATGGTCGGAAAGTGATTAAAACGCGAATATAGCGGATAAAAGGGCAGTATGATCACACGTTGCCTCCATGAGACAAGCTGTAACCTGAAAATGGATCTATTTAGTCTGGCTTATAATTCTACTAACTGTGGCTGCTGAATTAATACCGTGAAACCTAATTTCGTAACAAAATTTAAATTGTGCAAGCATATCTGGTAAAATACAGCTCTTTATTACCAAAATCACCATCAAAGGCCAACCCTGCAACTGAATCTTTGGAATTTAAAGCGAAAACAGAAGCAATTAAAGGTTCTCTTTGAACTTCCACTGTAAAACGAGTTTATTTGATGATTGGCGGGCCAGCATTCGCCCGCGGAAGGTTAGCAGGTCGATCCCCATGGACTGACAAACAATCCGAAATTCAATTGACGCAGCGTTACAGAGAAAGAAGAGAAAATGGTAATTGAATTGCTACCTTGAGGGTGTTGTCGCCAAACACGCGTTTCTTGCGTTCACCTTTTCTTCTCTCTGGCTCCTCCATTGCTCTGCGTACCGGCGACAATGCCACTTCAAATCAATATGCTGACAAATTTCTGTTCAGTCAAAGGTTCCAATCGCCAGAGAGTTTTATCCAGGATGAGGATTTTAGAGAGTACGTTCACAAGCTCAATTTGCAAATTGAAAAGGACAATTGCTCTTGACATGGTCGTGTATAAAAGGGGCACAATAGCAAGCATAACATTGTCACTGTTCAAAGCGAGAAACGATGTTATCCCATTAACCCTAAGCAAAGATGAGATAATGTTATTAATATTCAACCATTAACATTGTGAGTGTTTTAGTGAGAAAAGATGTTATCCCATTAACTTAGAACAAGTCATAGAAGAGGAAAGATGACATAATGTTATGTTATTAATATCCAACCACTGAATAATGAGATTAGTAAAAACAATTAAAAATAATTGTTTTAGGGGAGGGGATGTTCATGAGGAAACCCTAAATGGAATATGAGGAAACCCTAAATTCGCAAGGTATGGAGGAGGAACTAGTGAATTATGAGGGGAAGAAGACATAGCTTTTCAAAGCCCATTTTGGCATTAAGGAAAGAGTTGGTGGAGATATGGAAGGATTCTAAAGTTAACCATGAAGACATTAGAGGGGAGGAAGACCTAGTTTCTTGGCAAACCTTAGACAACCCAAGCCACCAAAAGATCGTATGGAACGACAAAGGTGAAGGGCAATTTTGTGTCAAATGTGATAGGAGCACAAATCGAATACATGGTGATCTGGAATTAAATAACCCGAGACTAGGAGGTCAAGCTAGAAAGATGAACAAAGCTCATACAATGCAAATGGCATGCAAAGCTCATTGAAAGGTATCGAAAACAATCCCCTCTACCTTCTTTCCCTATCCTGTGAGGCACAAAGTAAGGGAGAGGATGTTATCTCAGTGTGAGAAGCCAATTTAAGCTTGTAAATTCCTCAAGTTCTTTCTAATGTTTGTAGGAGCGTCACCAACCAAGGAGAACAATGTAATGTCCCTTTCCGAGTAGGAGTTCCAAAGAGGAGGGCTAAGTAGTCTAAACAACCATGTTAGACTATAGCCAGGGCCAGACAGGGGTAAACAAGGTCACTAGAGGTCACTTCATGATCCGGATTTATCAGCAGAACGAAATGAATAACAAACTGAACAAAATAACACAAAGATACGGAGAACAACAACAGATATCCAGTGAACAATAACTTCTATTGAATAAATAAAATAGGTTGAAACTGTGAAATTGCAGAACTGAAAAAGACTTGCTCGAATGGTGGTAGTTATTTCTGAGAAGAGATGCGGCTGCTACGCACATACGTCTGAGCATAATGGTCACAATGAGGCTCCAAAGGCCTTTTTAACATTACTCATGAATGCCAAAACCCTAGACATCCAAAAACCTAACCCTAGGAGATTAAACGCCAAAGGTTATGTGGCCCCCGATGAGTAAGTTGGTACCTCAACTTCTTGGGGTTGTAACTTTTGCATACAATCTTCGTTTTAGGCGTGTGATAGCCCATTGGAAAGGTCTTTTTGAGAACTACAGATTATGCTATCAAACTCTAATTTTGTCTATAGTTTGACTGTGGCAAGCAAAAAAAAAAAACATTGTTTAGGTCCCCAAAACGACCCTAGAAGTACAGAAAGATGTAATGACATGAAAACTTCCAAAATAAGCCAATTCGAATAGGTGGGCGACCACCAATATTCACCTGGATATTAGACTGAACATGGGAAGATTTTGTCTATGTGGTTGCAAGAGGTAATGCAACATTAATGGGACCCAAGGGTTGGAATCCCAACCCCACCTGAAATGGGCTATGGGCGGTGGAGTTATGGAGAGCCTTGTTGTAGCTATGTTGAACATCATGAAGACTCTCATCCCATGTACGCGGATGCTTAGAGTTATACATGCGCAGGATGTGCACGATCATTCGATTGACGACCTTTGTTTGGCCATCGATTTGAGGGTGGAAGGCAGTGGACTTAGTGAGCTTGGTGTCCAACAGTGACCAGAGACTCGACCAAAATGTGTTGAGGAACATGTTGTCCCGATCAAAGATGATGGTTAGTGGTATCCTAAAATGGACCCACACTCATTTGAAGAAGAGCTTGGTAGTATCGGCCGCTGTGATGCTCTTCTTGCAGGCTGTGAGAATGGCCATCTTCGAAAACCGATTAACCACCACCAATACGTAATCATTGCCTTGCTTGGTGGATGGAACGCCAGACATTTAATCCATCGAGATGGATTCCCAAGGCCTCTCGGGAGTAGGAAGAGGGGTGTATAAGCCTTGTTTCTTGATGGTTGGCTTGGCAATGGCACAAGCAATGCAAGATCTGATATACTTGCTAACGTCCTGTTGAAGTTTTTGCCAATAAAAATGTTTCTCTAGAATGGCCACAGTTTTCTCCATGCCAAAATGTCCTGCCATCCCACTGTAGTGATCCTCNGGCTTGGCAATGGCACAAGCAATGCAAGATCTGATATACTTGCTAACGTCCTGTTGAAGTTTTTGCCAATAAAAATGTTTCTCTAGAATGGCCACAGTTTTCTCCATGCCAAAATGTCCTGCCATCCCACTGTAGTGATCCTCCCAAATCAGTTTTGCACGCTCACTTGCAAGAACACAGAGGTGTCCGAGATGGCATGACAGTCCATCCTTAATGTGAAAATTGGTGGCGTTCGTGCATGTACCCAAGAGCTGATAAGTGGTGGTGAAGTTAGGATCTCGTTGATAAAGTTGGGGTCACTCAGACGCATCATGCCCATGGGAATCGAGCACAGTGGTGAGTGCAGCCACGGAAGGTCGATTGAGGCAGTCAACGACATGATTTGTGCTCCTTGTCTTATAATTGATGTTGAGATGGAACCGGTGCAGGTATGTGGACCACTTTTGATGGCAATCGTTCTGCAACTTCCCCTGTGTTTGTATGAACTGTAGAGGCTCATGATCAGTGTGGATGATTGTCTCCTTTCCCAAAATGGAATGTTTCCATTGACAACAGGCTTGCACAATGGAATACATTTTCTTGGGTGGGGTATTTCCAGACGGTATCTGAGACTGTTTCACTATGGTATGCTACTGGATGACCTTGTTGAGTGAGAACTATGCCTACAGCATAGTCGGATGCATCAGTCTCAATATCGAATTGTTGTTGTAGATCGGGTAAGGCGAGTACTGGAGTTGAGCACAAGCGATGCTTCAGATCATCAAATGCTTGTTATTGTGCCTTCCCCCATGCGAACTTTGCCCTGTCACCGCCCTTGGTCACTTGGTTGAGGGCCCATGCAATATGGGAGAATCCCAACACGAACCATCGGTAGAAGTTGGCAAGTCCCAAGAAGCATCGAAGCTCGGTTAGTGTGGTCGGGGCTAGCCAGTCATGGATGACTTGGATCTTAGATGGATCCACATGTACCCCATGCTCATCAACAATGTAGCCCAAGTATTGGACCATGTTCATGCCAAAGGAGCATTTTTCCAAATTGGCATATAGCTTGTGCTGTCGCAGAGTGCTCAAAACCTATAGAATACGTTGCATGTGCTCCTCCCAAGTTTTGTTGAAGATGAGGATGTCATCCATATATACCACCACAAAAGAGTTGGTGAAGGGTCTCAATACATCATCCATCAATCTCATGAAAGTTGTTGGTGCATTTGTTAAGCCAAAGGGCATGACCAGCCATTCGAAAAGACCTTCTTTAGATTTGAAAGTTATGTTCCATACATCATTCGGTTCGATGGGAACATGGTGGTAGCCGGACTTTAGGTCAATCTTGTTGAATAACTTTTCCCTCTTGAGTTGGTCAAGAAGGTCATCAATTCGAGGAATTGGGTACTGGATCCTGACTGTGATTTTGTTTAATGCTCTCTAATCAATGCAGAGCCGCCAGGTCCTGTCTTTCTTCTGCACCAGTACAATTGGGCTTCCGCAAGGGGAGGAGATGGGTCTGGTGTGCCCCTTTTGAAGCAAATCTTGGATCTGATGCTTGATTTCATCATTTTCCATCAGTGAGCGACAATAGACTGGTCCATTAGGAAGAGGTGCACCGGGGATTAGATCAATTGGATGCTTGACTTGGCAGTGCATCGGTACCCCGGTGGGTGAGGAGAAGATGTATATGTACTCTTCCACAATCCTGTCCACTTGCTTTTGCTGCAAAGAGAGGCTCTGTGTAGAGGTCACGGATGTGGCGGTGACCTTCTACTTATTGTGAGCACGGATCACAAAGAAGACGAACTTCTCAGTCTATAAAATGGCCTTACTACATTGCTTAACAGAGATTAAAGAAATAGCGGTAGGCGACGCTACCTCTGGTATCCTGTATAATTGTCTCCCCAATGTAATAATAACATTGTGGGGTCTAGACTCATACACAGCATGTCGCTTCCACAAATATGGTTGTCCTAAAAGAACATCACAAACTTCAAGGGGAGCAATATCACACAATACCTTGTCTTTGAAGGGCTTGATGTCGTAGGGAAGAAGACATTATTGGTTGATGCAGAGATCTCTTCCTTGGCGAAGCCATCCTGTAACGTCCCTTGGCCGATGACCCCGACCGGGTAACGCTACCGAAGCAAACTTTGCTTTTCCTTTACTGCTCTTATACCATTTCTGTGACATTCTCGGCCTTAAACAATAGGCCAGGCCATGCCATCGAGTAACTTTGCGGAAATAATCACATATAAAACTTAATCGGAAGATAGAGATAACATCTAGTATTCACACATATAAATATATATCTATCTAATGCAATTAAACAAAAGTCAATACTCTACTCATACACATGTTCATGCGGAAGAAACATTAACACCTACATGCAACATATATATACAAACATTACTCATTAATTATAATGCAAATACAAATACACAGCATACAACGAACATAGAATTGGTACTTATCTTTTAATAGGTAACCACCAACTGCGTGCAGACCTTCCACAAACCTCCCAGCCTTAGACCACGTTGTTCATCACACTCATCAGTGGGTCACCCCCGAGCTGGGACTAAACTCCACCAGGCAAGGGAATTTTAGGCTTGGGAAGGACAACAAGGAGGTTGCACAGAACAACATGAAGGATCTTTTATCCTAGGAGCCACTTACGTCCACAACCCACAGACCCTCATTCCCCACACACCTGCTCCACCCTAGGAGGGTACACCTTCATTAATACAAGTCCATCGACTACTACACCTCCCTTACCTTGGGTTTCAACAACAAGTTGGACCGGAAGTCCCAAAGTATTGTAGTTGCTACAGGACTCCCTCCAGGAGAACTCACTTCCCAACAAACTCTCTTACCTGGGAGAGTTACTCACAGGCTTGACAACCTGCTTCTTCAATTCATCTCTTATGTCAAACGAACACAGGTGATGTCAACAACAGAATTCGGGTAACACATAGGTGAAGTCAACCATAGAAAACGGGTATGGACACAGAATATGACAGCAAACCAAGCTTAGCCAAACCTACATTGGCAGCAACCGCCAACTGCTATGACGCAAAACGACTCACGAAAAAATACAAGTCCGTCGGTCTTCATAGGAAATACGCAGGACAACTCCAGTGTCTGCAGGTTACACTGGCACGTGCATCAATGGGGAGTATGGCTCTCTTCCAGGGTGGCTAATCTCGCGAGAGTGTCGATGCAATGGTGAAGTATCGTGATAGTCGTGGGAATTGTGAGACTGGTGAGTGAGTGGGCCCCCAACGAGCTGACTTTCCCACTTAAAACTGCATGCGCCCAGGTTGACACATATCTTCCTGAAGCTGCATGAGCTCCACTTAACACGCATCCCCCTTTCCCCCAAGAACTTAGGACAACATGGTTATATCAAACCTTAGTTTCTAGGAAATAATAATATAATATTATTCCTTAAGAGGTAATCCCTCTAGCTTTGCCCCTATTCCTAGACACTTAGCCCCTTCCCCACCTAGTGGAGCTTAGTCCCCCATAACTCTTTCATCGTGGAGGGTCTACATGCAGCAGTGTAATTTTATTAATGATATGTGTCTATTTACATATACAAAATCAGGCTCATTTGCCTTATCACATGGCTCACCAGCCTAATAAACACATAAGTCTCTCAGCTTATAACCACTTGGCTCACCAGCCTATAATCATAATTACAATTCAGCAGGGGCTCGACCTTGGGGTGTTACAATCCCCTCCCCTTATTTTTGCATTGTCCTCAGTGCAACTCTTTACACAACAACAACAAGATTTCCAAAATCTTCAAAAAGATGTGGGTATTATGCCCGCATAGCATCTTCATGCTCCCATGTTGCATCCTCGGGACCGTATCAGGTCCACTGAACCTTTACAAGCTTTACGACTCGATTTCGGAGTTGCTTGCTCTTCCAGCCCAGTATGCACACATGATGCACTTGCAAAGCGCCTTCTTGTTCCACCTGGATCACATTCCAATAAATCACATGATTAACATCAGGTATATACTTATTGAGCAATGATACATGAAATACAATATGAACAGTCATGGATGCAGGCAATGCAAGCATATAAGCTATTGGTCCAATCCTTTCTAGGATTTCAAATGGTCCACAAAATCTGGCTGCCAACTTGGAACAACTTCCCAACTTCAGGGAACTTATGTTGGCTTTCACCTTCAGGAAAACATGGTCACCAACTTTAAACTCTCTATGGTTTCTACCTTTGTCTGCATAACTTTTATGTATGTCTTGGGCAACCTTCAAATTTTGTTTAATCTTCAGCATTTGCTCTTCCATTTCCTTGAGCAACTTCGACCCAACCACTGCCCTATGAGCTGGATTGTCCCAACTTATTGGGTTGTTGCACTTTATGCCATAAAGTGCTTCAAACGGGCTCATCTTCAGTGATGCGTGATACCCATTGTCGTAGGAAAATTCTACCAAGTGTAGATAATCTTCCCATTTAGATGGTTTGTCCATCACGTACATCGTTAGCATGTCTTCTATCACTTGGTTTACTCTTTTTGTTTGTCCATCTGACTCACGGTGATAGGTTATGTTGAAGTTTAGGTTCGTTCTGAACCCCTCGAATAGTCCTCTCCAGAACTTTGAGGTAAACTTTGGGTCTTTGTCAGACACAATTGTCTTGGGAATATTGTGCAGTCGTGCTACCTCCCTCATATAGATATCAACAACGTTAGTTGCCTTGTGAGTGGTCTTCAATGGAATAAAATGGGCAGCTTT
>SNQJ01S0115277.1:0-12867 GCA_010110895.2 Picea sitchensis
TGTTGATGGAGGTGAAGGAGGAATCTGAGGATGGTCCTCTTCCTCTTCACTTTTTCCCTTTGAAGAATCACCCAAAACTGGTCACTTCCATTCCAAGTAATCTTCGTACAATACTTTCACCATCTCCGACATGGAAAGGAATGTTTTCCGGAATTCTTTCTCATCTTGAGAAATCCCTTCTTCCGATGCCATCTTCTCGTTGTGAGAAGCTCTTCTTCTTAATCCAATTAATGGATTCTCTACAACAAGCTCCCAGATAGGGGTTTTTGGACGCTCTGAAGCCATTGGAGTAGTCAGAACAGAGTTATACTGAAGGGAAACCAAGATAAAGCCATTTTGATGCAGAGAAGCTTTTGAGGAGGAGACGTTGTTGGACCATTTATGGGAGCTCTGGACGTCCATTTTGTGTGCCATTTTCTTTGCATGGTTCTTGAGATCTGGACGAACATGACCAAACTAGTCTTGTAGCCATTTGGCATTACAGTGATGTACTTTTGAGCATTTGAACAGAAATAAAGAAGCCTCTCCCATAGAGACAAAGGCCCGGAGACGTAGGCAAAGTTGTGTTGAACTCCGTTATCAATCTGCGTGTTATGGTTTGCTGTCTTTTATTGCATTTCAGATCTGCACATGTATATGGCTGTTATAATTCCTCTTCTTTCCTCATCCTTTCACTAAGTTTCTCAAATGGTTAATTAACGCATGAAAAATTAAAACTCAACCATAAGTCATTAAAAGATCCTATGGTTCAAGTGGTATCAGAGCGTCCAAAAACCCCTATCTGGGCTCTTTTGGCACCTCAATCGGTCGAAAAACGAAGAAGTTAGGCCTCCTGGAAGTCTTCCCCTTCACTCTTGTTGTCTCTGCATCTACAAATTGCACCCTTCTAAAATGAACCTGGCACACACGCAATATAAAGTGTGAAAACCCAACACCAGCTGCAACCACGCCAACGATGCAAACCGTAGGATGGTTACGGTGCCTCCAGCCCCCAACCGCCTAGCACTCGGGCACGTGGGTCATATGACCTCGCGCAAAAGGCAAAAGTGCTAACTGTTATAAAACCGTTTAAAACCACATTTAAACAGCGCACATATGGTGGCAGGTCATATGTGAAACACAATAGAATCGGGGCTAACCATTGCATAACCCCCCCTGCGCTCTCCGGTTGTGGTCACATACCACACAATAGAACCATGGGTCATACATTTAAAACCATCTGAAATACTCCTGCACACGCTCCGTTTTAATAAAGGGCTTGGTCATATATAAAGGTATAGAACCGGGGGTTGGGGCTAAGCCCCAGCCCGACCCCCTCAACCGAATATTACATAATTTGAATTCAAATAATTTATGTTGCATATGGTTTATAAGAAACAACATATGGCACGTTGGTAGGGAAGCCATTGCTAAACCCTTACACTGGTGGGGAGGTCCGGGGGTTGAACCCCACGGACTCCATAAAATTTTTAATAAACAAACCATAGACCAATAAAGGGGTGCCACATGGCAGCCCATGATTGGGCCACGTGGCACCCAATCATTTGACCAAACAATGCCACGTGTCGCCTCCCAATTCGACCACGTCAGCTAATAAATAAATGCCACATCACTAGCTACCCTGTCAGCGTACTTCACGCCATGTCACTTGTATGGACATGCCACGTCAGCATCCATATAGACTGTACGGACTGCACAGTCAACGTCCTTTTTTTTGCCTATTTGGCTTTTCGAACAGAACGCGATATCTTCTCCATACGGAGCCCATTTGACAAAGTAAATATACCACCAGAATCAGGAAGATGAGACGGACGCAATGGCTCAGGTTTAGTTGCATTCCGAGCACTTTCATTTTTGAGTATTTTTCAAGCCCTGTTAGGCTTCTGGATCCAATTTCGGATCACTGTAATTTTAGGATGTTGACTCAAACACCCATACAGTTTCTCATACTCGCAATGATACAAATCTATAATTTCCTTCTGAGTATATTCGCGAATGG
The DNA here is from genome assembly GCA_010110895.2 of Picea sitchensis. Lineage (NCBI taxonomy): Eukaryota > Viridiplantae > Streptophyta > Pinopsida > Pinales > Pinaceae > Picea > Picea sitchensis. Next base: position 2,000 of record SNQJ01S0115277.1, read on the forward strand.
AGTAATATAGAGGGTGTTCCATTTCTGAATATTACAGACCATTTTGCAAGCCATGACATGTGTGACTCCTCTAACGAAAGATAAATCCTTGTGTGGTCTGCAGAATTTGATACACTTGCCAAATCCGTGTTGTTGGAAGAAACTATATACTTCAATGAAGGAGAATTTTGCAAGTGACCTGAAAGTCCCTTCCAACTCCCAATAAGAAAACAAAGAAGATCAACACACAAATCTTTAGGCAAGCCTTTCAACCAACCAAATCATTGAATATAGGGAGAACACCAATCACAAGATACTTGATTTTTTTTTTGTGTGTGTGTCTAAGTTTTTGTTGGCTAACAGAGTTTTTTTTCGCTCAAAGTTGATGTCACATAAAACCATTCCCTCGTCTTTCAATTGGTCATGAATGGAATCTCTAAGTTGTCTCACATGTGCATCACTAGGATCATTACAACGAAGGCACCTTAAAGCCCAACTCTTCGATGATAGAGAGAAATGGGAATAAGTATTTAAAATCAACGTTGGAGGATGATAGTATAATATTCTGTAGATTTTGTTTTAATTCATTTTAATGTAATATGCCCTCAATATTTTCACTTATTAATGCCAATATTTTTTAATATGTGTGTTGAATAGTCAATAATAGCATGAGTTAACATTCACATATGCAAGCACATTCCCAAATATGACATCCTGTAACATATGCACAGTATTAAAGAGGGACATGATGTCAAGACCTCTGTGGATGACACGTTCATGGGTGGCAGCGTGGTAGTACAATATTGCACTATTACTATGATGATTCCTTTAAAAAGAAAAAATAGCCAACACTTTTTGCAAATTCAAAATGGACACAATTTTTTTTTTATCAGATCCCATAATATTCACATGTTTATGCATTTTAATGGGAGATGTCCTCGAGATTTCCCCTTATTAAAGCCAATATTTTCAAACCTGTCTGGTGGGTTGTCACTAGTAAAAGAATAATTAATGTGCATTGGGAAGGGCAAAAGGTGGCAGGGATGGAGGGGAGCAAAAAATGAATTTAAACTTTTCTGAACCCGGGAATGCGTGAACCTACGAAACTTTGAAGACTCGACTAAGTATGGAAAGGCAGGTCAGACAAACAAAGTCATCGTAGGTAGAGTTAATATTGCCAGTTCAAGGAGTCTAGATTCGAATTGTAGAGCACAAAATTTTTGGGTGCAATATGTATACCCCGAACACGGGTTACCAGAGTTCGATAGCACCTATCCACGAACCCCCCTTCATAAAATTGGCTAAGTATGCAAATGAACGACGGTCGATTGAACTTGTGATGTGAATATATAGATGGAGATGACGTTTTTTCAGTTCGCTACACTGGGAACCTGAGAGCACAAAAACATGACAAAGTATAGAACCAGAAATGCATAATAGAGGGTAAGAACAAAAGGGAGAAACGAGCAAGTTTAGAAGAAATTGGCTATGTATGGAAACGAATGGCGGTCGGTCGGACTCATGATGTGAAGATATAGATGGAGATGAAAATTTTTCAATTGGCCACCCCGGGAACCTACGACCACATAAACGTGACAAAGTATAGAACCAAAAACACGTAATAGAGGGGAAGAACAAAAGGGAAAAACGAGAAAGTTTACAAGAGGAAAAAGAAAGGGAGAGAATAACTTTATCCCTCACACAACAACACTTAGTCTCATAACTATGAAGCCATAGAAAGACATTAACTATGGGAAAAACATCGCCAGTTATGAAATATAGTTGGAGCTCAACAAACTCCGGTTCAAGTGAGAAGAGATGGTGTTTACATCCACTGCAAAATTTTTCATATTATTTTATCTTAATAGTATTTTTGGGGGAGCCAACTATAAAACCTTGTAACAATAGATCCAAATATAGATGCAGGACCCCAACATTGCAAAGTTGAAGAAAACAAGAGCAAGTGGCAAATAACAACCCAGTTAAGAAGCACCAAAAGGCCCAATTGTAGCTGCAGGACCTCAAACCTACAAATTTGAATCAAACAACAATAACCAACATCTAGTGAACCAAGAAGAAAGAACCAACCAGTCGACCAGGAATGTCGATGAAGAACAATATTGGCCAAATTCACTGCACACAAGATTGTATCAAAAAATTTGAAGGAAAATGTATTGTAACACATCTGTTAACCAAACATTTCAAGCTGTGAGACCTATCAGGTAAACATTCAAAGCTGCTAGGACTGTCCAAAAGCCTTCCACTATGCAAACAATTAAGAAAGGTGTGGTTTTCATGGTTGGTATTTTTCAATACTGGGAGCAATCAAAATCCTCTTACAGTCCATCTTTGAATGTGATTACTACGACTAGAGAAGAAGGACTATAATTTTGTCTTTGTCTTGTTCCTGATCACCAATGTTCGGCGCAGAACCTACCTCCATCACATCCACGGTGACACATAGGAAAAGGAAATTGTATTTTCTCCTCACATACAAAGATGTTCTGCAAGAGGATTTCAACTCAGGCATCCCCAGTAGTCAAATTTCCCACCTGCAAATTGCAAATAGCAATCGAAGCTAAACACGACACCCAAACCCACCCATCAATGGTGAACAACAGAAGGCCAATGTTCGACAGAGAACCTACCTCCATCACAGCCACAATGACGCATAGGAAAAGGAAAACATATTTTCTCCTCACATACAAAGATGTTCTGGAAGAGGATTTCGACCCAAGCATCCCTAGTAGTCAAATTTCCCACCTGCGAATTGAAAATAGCAAGCAAAGCTAAAAACAACACCCAAACCTGCCCATCAATGGGGAAGGATGGAAGGGCGGTTCCAATCGTGGTTGTAGAATACCAAGCGTGCAAACTGCAACAAGACCAACAGGAAAACAAGAACAACATCAATAGGAAAATAAGAAATCAGTGAACAAGCAAGAAGCAAGCATGAACCAGTGAACCAACAATGTCATTGAAGAACAATATTGCCCATATTCAATGTAGAGAACATTTCGTATAAAAAAAACAAAAGAAAATGTATTGTAATAGGTATGTTAAGTAAACATTTAGGGTTGTGAGGCCTGCTAGGTAAACATTTAAGTGTCTCAGAACTGCTCTGTAAACATGTAAAAAAGAATGCAGTGTGGCAACTCTCTTATGTACGAAAAAACATTTATTATATTATTTTATAACAATAAAAAAAAAATAGTAACAATAGTTCGAACAATAGATTCTATGTAAATATATATATATATATATTCGAAGGACAAACTAATATGAAGTCAACTAATAAAACACTGACTCTCTATCTTCAAAAATTTGGATATCCAAACATTTCAAGAGTAAAATAAACACTCAGAAAGACCGTATATGCTCAAAAACTTTAGATATGCTAACATATCAAACATTGGGAATAGCAAAGCTGGCAATAACACCTCCAATCTATTATCGAATTAGATCATGACATATATGGTATTTTTTTTAATATAAAAATTAATGTTTTTAGTTCTCTAATTCCAACAATAGATATTATGCAAATATTTTTAGTCAAAGGACAAACTAATATAAAGTCAATGAATTATCGATCGCTATAGTCCATCTATGCCTTTGACAGGGACTAATAACAATTTAAACATACATTTGAATGGTTAGAAAAAATTAAATTTTAGAGGACGCATACTTCAAAGCGTAGTGTTTAGTAATTTAAATATCAATTGAAACATGCTTCAAAGCTAAGAAATTTATGAATAACATTAAAATACCAATTTACTTATACTATGTAGTAATGGTGAAGAATAAAGGTTATGAAAGAAAGAAAATTCTATAAATATACTTGTATGAAAGTGATATGAACGCTACATGTTACTATGTGTTTTATTAAAATTGTTGATACAGGTGGATATTGGTGGCCACCCACCATTTCCAAATGGCTCAAAATAGTTTTCTGGCCATTTTGGCAATTTACTATTTTTAGCAGGTTTTAACTTCCAGGGCCATTTTGAGGGTCCAAATGAAGGTTTTTCAAGATCTAGGTTCTCAATGATAGCCAAAGGCATGATTGAGCCCCCAAAATGAATATCCTCGACAATACCTTTTCAACGAGCTATCACACGCCTAAAACGGAGATCATATGCAAAAGTTACGACACCGGAAAGTTGATGTACTCACTTACCCAAACGGGGCCCAGGTGGGTATTGTGTAGGAAAATAATAAGTTAATTTATTATTATAATAAAAATAATATTTTAATTTAAGACAATAATAAGTTAATATTAGTTAAAGTGTACATACAAGAGAGAGCACGAAAAACAAGTGTTCCTCGTCGAAACAAAGAACAACCCATGTCACTATGAGAATCTTGTATGGTGCCCTAGAGTGACGAGAATCTTCCACAACACCCATGTGAGATGCAAAGTTTGCACTTGGCGATGTTTTTTTCCTAACATATTGTATAACCCACTACATTTTCAGATGATTTCTTTGTCGTTTTCTCTAATTCCATGACTCTTAATTAAGTTATGTGGTGCCCAAGAATGAAGGGAATCTTCCAATCCTTATAGAATTCCAATACTTTCATTCAAACTATCCTATCTGAATCAATAAAACAACAAACCCCGTAAACAAGGGAGAAACAAACTACTCAATATGACACCTTTCATTCAAGTTTTTTTTATTTAGTCGTTGATGCTTGATGACGATTATTTAGTGTATCTTGTGGTTAACGTAGATAATGATGGGTGTTGTTGAGGCTTAATAGACTAGAAGAATAGTATAATACATTGATGGATTAATGTCTAAGAATAATTTAATGTTTAATGGATTACCAATCTGAGATATTAAGAGGTACAAATGCATCCATACATTGATGATAAGTAACAAGAATATGTTTAATGTTTTTATCTTCATCATTATCATAGGGTAGTGTATGAGTTTAATATTTTTCTTTTTCCTAGTGTGATGACTAGAGGTGCTCCTATAATCCAATGGAATTAATTTATTCATTTCTCCCCTTCCTTATAGACTCTTTGGTGGGTTGACATGTGGCACAAGTCACCTTAGACAAGTTGTTTGTGAATTGCATCACGAACAAGGTAAGGGGAGCTAGACGCATGATGGGGACGAGTCTTGGACTTGGGAAAGGCATGGTGAGTCAACTAGACACATCAAGTGGAATTGACAGCCCAAGTCTTCGACATATGTGACAGAGTGTGGAAGACACCTTCACACAGTATGGGGAAAATAATGGACGAGCACACCCCTTAGCGACAATTCATTTGGATGTGTGTGACATGACTTGACTTGGTGTGGAGCGGTTGGTGAATAGGCTCTCCCCTTGGATGAGTTATTTGGGAGTGGGCGCCCGACGTGCTCAAGTGACTTGACAACATGGAGAGTTGGGAGTTGGCTTGACCCGCCCTCCCAAGAGACATGTCATTTCACCAATAGTCACAATGATTGGAGAAGTATAAATGTGTGAGGTTGATCGAGCCAAGGAACCAACAAAGGGAGTAACACAAATTTAGATGAAACGAAGAAAGGAGTCTACAATGGGTTTCGATGAAGAGGAGGGCATGCTCCTCCCCAAGGGGTCGAGTCACACAGAGGTCACTCATGCCTCCCTGGGGAAGTCTGTAGTGAGTTGCCTAGGGTGAATTTGTTCTAGAAATTTTGGGGTTATGGTGATGTTGTGGTGGGCGCTCCGTAGGTTTGGGCAAGACTTGCAAAGATGGTTGAGCCATATTTGAGGCCCCCATGCGACGGAGAATCTGTGAGCTCTTTGTGATAACTTTATGATTTAAATCGGATCCAACAAGAACAATTGGCTATCGACATAGGACTCAAATATGAACAACACAGACATTGTTAAGTCTATGGGCGATGAAGGAAATCAACTTGTTGACGTGAAGGGCCCCATGTCATCATGATTGATGTCTAATGTTGTATGTAATGTATGTAAAGTTAGGCAGTATATGGTTGTATGAAAAGGAATAAAGAGATGATCATAATACCTTTCCCCCATGGGATAAAATACAAATAAATAAAGAAATGGAGGAGAGACTAACTGGAGAGAATCTGAATATTTGAGCATGCTTGACCTTTCACTTATACTCCCAGTCGACTCATCATTCTATATAATGTATCCCCACAATGAGAAATGGGTTCTTTGGTTGTGAATGAGGTAGAGAGGCTTCCCAGATGTTACCGAGGAGAATAGACATGTACCAAAGAGCCTGTAACTTTCCCATTGTTAAATAAAAAAGATCCTGGTCGAAGCCAAAAGAACGCTGGTTTTCCCATTTGGGTTTCCAGGGTAAAAAAAATCCAAGTCTATGTGTGATGATTGTTGTGGTTTATGTTTTCTTAGGAATGGTTAATGTCTGCACTATAACTTAATGGTTATCTATGTATATTCTAGAGACCATAAATGCATATTTCTATTGTATGATCTTGTTTTATATTAATCTGGTTCTTAGTGGGTTAATATGCTAGACTAACAACTCTTTAATTGTAGTTGTGCAATGAATTCATAGGTTGGAAACCGACGACCCTCCTTCTAGAGTCGTTGTTATTCATTTAGGGGTTTCTCATTGTAGTCGTACAATGAATTCATAGGTTGGAAACCGACGACCCTCCTTCTAGATTCGTTGTTATTCATTTAGGGGTTTTTAGTCGTTGAGCTCATTCTTGACCTCATTGGGCATTTTTCCTTTGGCGATAAATCATAGAAATTATAGATATCTAGGTCATGGGTTGTTTGGGCATTCATTCACTGCCCACGAACCATATTCATGTTTTTGAAAACTTTCCTTCTACCAAATTCTCCCAAAATTTTCTCCCGAAAGCTCATAATTAACTCTCATATTTTGAACTAATTGGGTAGTTAATCCAACCATCACATCCAAATGATGAGAAAGAACTTCTTCATTCCAAAAACAGTCTATTATTTCCACATTTTACTGTTTTACAGAACTCTATAGAACAAAGAAAAGTTATCCAACCCTTTCTCAAAGATGTTAAGTCACCTTCTTCAACTCAATGAAATCTCCCAAGGAACCAACTACATGCTCATTGTCCCACTTCTTGGGTAGTATGCTACATAAAACAACGTCAATGTGAAGAAGAGGATGAACAACATGGGTTATTTCCTCCTCAAGTTTCATCCTTTTTCTATAACAAACTTCATCCTTTATCAAACTCTTCATTGATTTTGGCACCATTTCATTGGATCCATAGGATCCACTACAGACTCCTAGGAAGCAATCCACCTTATGGAATTATGTCAATGAAAAGAAGTTGGCAAGAGGTTGCTAAGGTCACTACCAACAACTATGCCAATGTCCCATCTAGAATCCACTAGGTCACATCAATCCACTAAAAGAATACCATACCTTTGGCTCAAATACATTAAAGGATGTATGTTCAAACTGATTCTACCATCACCTTCAATCAACAATATTTCCATCCTCAAGTCATCTAATGTAACAAATCCACTACGGCATAATAAAATTTTCGCTTTTCCTCAAGGGACAGAATCCCCGAAGTCCTACGGGGGCCTAGCGCAGGCTAGTTCTTCCCTGTTCACCTCCCTGTGATCGTGAGTTAGTACCACAGGCCAAACAAACTAGGCTCATTTTCATGTTTCACGACTCAGCGATACCAGTGAGTCCAATATTAAAGGTAGAATGGCGAGGGGGCTCCAGAATGAAACCCTGGCCGTAGATCTAGGCACGTAGATTCTGGCCATCTAAATCTACCCACCGCTTAGCGACAAAGCATTAGCTCCCTTTCTTTAGTCCCTATCTCGATAGGACCACATATGCACCTAAATGCAAGTGCCTTTCACAACTAGCAACCTTGCGAGTCGTGAGTCGAAGACCCTCGAATTTTTTTCACCAATCATCAATACCTGAGATTCCAATATGGCATGGCCCCTCCTTATTAGCACTCTCCAAGCATGACCACCAGTGTGGGCTAACTACTAGCCTTGCTCACAACTTGCAAGTTCACGAGTTGAAAGGTTGAACCTCTGGGCCCTTCTTTTACAAAACCTCGAGGAACGATATGTATTTTCCCTCTCGCATTCTCGCTACTTGCGACTTCACGAGTCAAAGGGTTGAGTTCCCATGCTCTTATCCCACGAATCCCTGAGACGCGATAAGTCAATCGGAGTATTGAATCCCTTCTCCAGGTGATGCGTTCCCACCTATCATTCACACGGGCCCCACCTGATGGATGTGTGACATGTTCTCACGAGCCTCGACTCTCGGCACTTCACAACTTATACGGTCAAAAGTGACCCCTTCCAACCTCCGAACCCCCGAACTCCTGATATACGATATCACAACTGAGTTCTGATCCAACGGTCCTCCCGTTCCTGGATCCAACGGTTCAGATTTTTCTCCTCGCCACTTCGCTCTTCACGACTTTGTGAGTTGGAGCACCCAACTCTTGCGCTCTCTTCTTGTGAAACCTGAAGTACAAGAAGTCAACAGGATGTTGACTCCTATTTCAGATGACACGTGTCCACCACCTGTCACCACTTCTCCCTCTCTCTGGGCATATTCTCGTTACACCACCTATCAACCATGTGGGTCCCACCAAGCAGACGTGCCACGTGTTGCACAAGCTCTCACAACTCACAAGCTTGGGACTTCCATAGTCGAAACTGATTCCCCTCAACCTCCGAGACCCCGATATGTGATATGGCGAGGAGGTCTTGACTCAATGGTTGCTCCTACTTCTCACTATTCAGGACTTTGCGACTCCAAGGGTTTGGTCTTCCACCTCCAAACTCACGAATCCCTGATACGCAATATATCGAGACATCATATCCCATGACTGTCCTTCCTCTTTGATCAATGGCCTAGATTACATCACGATCTCACAACTTGAGACTTCGTGACTCCAAGAGCCTGGTCTTCCACCTCCAAACTCACGAATCCCCGATACGTGATGTATCGAGACGTTAGATCCCATGGCTGTCCTTCCTCTTTGATCAACGGGCCAGATCACATCGCGATCTCACGACTCGGGACTTCGTGACTCCAAGAGCCTGGTCTTCCACCTCCAAACTCACGAATCCCCGATACATGATGTATCGAGACGTCAGATCCCACGATTTTCCTTCCTCTTTAATCAATGGCCCAGATCACATCATGATCTCGCGACTCGGGACTTCATGACTCCAAGAGCCTGGTCTTCCACCTCCAAACTCACGAATCCCCGATATGTGAAATGGTCAGATCTCTGCCACCTGTCCTCCAACATGGATGGTCCCGATGTGTTCAACACTTTTGGGACATAGTCGAGTTCACTCTCCAACCTAAGTAAAGGTTAATATCGATGGCTTATAGAGCTCTGATGGTTCACTGGGATCTATGGTCTAGGATCCCATCGCTATTTGCGAAGGTTGAAAGGGAGAGGTGTTAACGCCTATGCTCCTTCTCTAGATCCGTCGGTGTTGACAGGATTGGGGTATTCTCAAAAGGATTCTGACCGTTCATTTACCAAGAGACAGGGTATTTTCTTTCTATATTTGAACTCGCTATCCCTTTTGAGCATGAATCATGAAGTTCAAACTCTTGGAGCTTCAGGCTCCCATGACCCCAAGACCTTAGAAAGCTACTCTTTCTTGCATAAGGGTTCCAGACCTGGATTGCATGAACCCTCAGATGGTTCTCAGAAAATTATCCCTGATCTTAATCAAGTCTCTGGTAAGGTTCAGTACGGTTACAAGGTTTATGGGGTAATTCTCGAAAAAGAGTACTCTCAAGGGGCCTTCCTAGAATATCACGAGAAACTAAGCAAATAAGATGATTCTTGGTGGAGCGAACTCATGTCCCAGACTTAATCATTTTTGCAGAAAAAAACTATGGCATGTAGGCATACACAGGCATCCATTCTATCAAATCAGACGTTAGGTAAACACTTCTATTCATAACTATTTACAAGCACATAAAACTGAACATGCGATTATGGAATTAACTTCAAATAACACTTATCAGAAATAACACCAGAGGTGATGCAACTGCTAAGATGGGTGCTCATTTCCACCCAACCGTAGGCGCAGCAACTCCCAATGGATTTACCACTAGCCACCCCCGAGATGAGACCACGATGCTGCGAGACTGCGTCTCGGTTTTCCGGTGACCAAGAACGAGGGTTACTCTTTCCCTTCTCTGCTATCACTCACTCTACATATTTCCAGAGTTCTTCCTCCTTCCATCGCATATGCCCCCTCCGCACTTCTTCCTCACGCATTTCCCTCTTGCGAGGTTATGTGTGGCACAATTTCCCTCACAGTGGTCAGGCCCGAGGCTCCTACGGATGGGCAGTTCACTTCCCCCATCCCTCATTAATTCCTGAGGAGCCATCTACATACCAACTTGCGAGTAATTTATTTCGGTCCAGCGAGCTGCTCTTGGTTCTCTGGGCCAGTGAAGTCCAAATACGGTATTGTTTTTCGGTGGAAGTTAACGCCACCTTTCCAGGTGCCTTCCCCCACCCTTCTTTAGCCATCGTGGTCTCTTTTTTAGCATATCCCCTCTCAACAGTCCTACAATATATATATATATTCATAATATTATTCACATTCATCGACCTTTTTCACAAGGTCCATTCACATCACACATTCACACTTTTGAGTTTGCCACAGTTCTTGGCTAGTATAGTTATTTTTACAAACTGGAGGAAACAACATGTTACAATTCCCTCCCCCTTAAAGGAACATCATCCTCGATGTTCTTATCTATCAACATGACATGTATGTACAGAAGTAAACAAAATTGGATATGCCTGTCTCATGGCATCCTCCATTTCCCATGTAACCTCATATGGGCCAAAATGTCTCCACTGCACCTTGACCTGTACAATGGTTGAGTTCCA
>SNQJ01S0115277.1:12877-26921 GCA_010110895.2 Picea sitchensis
CATAATATTATTCACATTCATCGACCTTTTTCACAAGGTCCATTCACATCACACATTCACACTTTTGAGTTTGCCATAGTTCTTGACCAGTATAGTTATTTTTACAAACTGGGGGAAACAAGGTGTTACATCTAACCATTCTTCCTTCACAAGTGTACCCAAGGAGGGCTCATATTTTTCCTTGGTTACTTTTACACCAAGGTTAATGTGCCTCTACCTTGTCATCTTGGTTTGTTGTCAAGTCCAACCCATGTAACTTGAATGTTCCAAAGCAACCAGTGGTTTCCTTCATGCAACCTGTAACTAGTCTACAAGCTTCCTTGGTTGAATATTCATCTATCTTCATCTATCCTATTTTGCTTGTCTAAGAAAGCACCCACCACTCTGGACACCACTGTCACTATAGAGTATATTATGGCCTTCAACGTAGAAAACTCCTCTTCCAATGCCTTCACTAAACTACTATCGACCAAATACGACATATAACTCCCTCTTGAAGTTTTGTCACAAGTTTGGCCTATCTAAGCCAACCTTTGTCCCAAAGAGTTTGTCTTCTCTCCATGACCATAAAAAGAATCCAACAACTCCTCTATTGTCTTTTGCAACTTTGTGAGTCTAGTCTTCATCTTTACAACCCTAGAGATCTTACCAACGTCATTATCCTCTTGAAAGTGAACCTATCTAAGCATCTGAAAATTCCATTAACACTTTAACTTTGTAACTTTACCCAAGTGATTATTACCCCAAGTCTTTAATGTTGTACAATGTCACCTAAAACAATCACTAAAGAACTTACCAACTCTTGTGCTAACAAATCTATCTTAGTTGTCTACTACACCAAGACACAATCTTCTATGTCTAGTCTTCATTGTTAAGAACTCGGAAGAAAAAGAAAAGAAAAATTTTAACATTTCATTGTTGAATTTCTTAAAATTAGAAGAGTTTGATAGATTAAAACAAAATCAAAAAGCTTTGACATAATTGGTGAGTGAATTAGTCTCCTTTTGAGCCTTTATTTTCTATTGAAATAAACTTGTTCCACATTGAAATCGTTTAGGAGACAACTTTCACGACACACTTCAAAGCTATCGAAGACTTGAATGATTAGAAATTAGATTTTCGAGGACACACACTTCAAAGTAGAGTGGTTAGTAATTTAAATAACAATTTAAGCATGCCCTTGAATGGTTAGAAGAAATTAAATTTTGGAGGACACATACTTCAAAGCAGAGTGTTTAGTAATTTAAATATCAATTGAGACATGCTTCACAGCTAAGCAATTTACACATTAACATTGTAATGGTTCAAAGTTCATTAATGATTGAAAGGTTAGAAATTAAAATATCAATTTACCCATACTATGTAGTAATGGTGAAGAATAAAGGCTATGAAAGAAAGCAAATTATATAAATATACTTGTATAAAAGCGATACCAACGCTAGATGTTGCTATGTTTTTTATTAAAATTGTGTAATTTCATCGTCTTCTAGCCACCCACTATCATGTTGTATTGATTTATAACCCGGCCTAGAACGGGGGCCACGTGGGTCCTTTGCCCAAGGAAACCCAAAGTCGAGGGGGCAGGTGGGTCCTTTGTGTAAGACAATAATAAGTTAATTTAATATTATAATAGAAATAATAGTTTAATTTAAAACAATAATAAGTTAATATGAGTTAAGGTGTACATAGAAGAGAGAGCACAAAGAACAAGTGTTCCTCGTCGAAACAAAGAACAGCCCATGTGAATATGAGAATCTTGTGTGGTGCCTTAGAGTGACGGGAATCTTCCGCAGCGCCCATGTGAGATGCGAAGTTTGCGCTTGGCGATGTTTTTTTCCTAACATATCGTATAACCCACTGCATTTCCAGATGATTTCTTTGTCGTTTTCTCTAATTCCATGACTCTTAATTAAGTTATGTGGTGCCCTAGAGTGAAGGGAATCTTCCAATCCTTATAGAATTCCAATCCTTTCATTCAAACTATCCTATCTGAATCAATAAAACAACAAACCCCATAAACAAGGGAGAAACAAACCACTCAATATGACACCTTTCATTCAAGTTTTTGTCATTTAGTGGTTGATGCTTGATGACGATTATTTAGTGTATCTTGTGGATAACATAGATAATGAATGGGTGTTGTTAGGCCTAATACACAAGAGGAATGGTAGAATATATTGATGGATTAATGTTTAAGAGTAATTTAATGTTTAATGGATTATCAATCTGAGATACTAAGAGGTGTAAATGCACCCATATATTGGCGACAAGTAATAAAAATCAGTTTAATGTTTTCATCTTCATTACTATAATACAGTAGTGTATGAGTTTAATATTTTTCTCTTTCCTAGTTTGATGATTAGAGGTGCTCTTATAATTTAATGCAATTAATTTATTCATTTTGCCCTTTTCTTATAGACTCTTTGGTGGGTTGGCACGTGGCACAAGTTACCTTGGACAAGTCGTCAGTGATTTGCATCGCAAATAAGGCAAGGCGAGCTAGACGCATGATGGGGACGAGTCTTGGACTTGGGAAGGGCATGGCGAGTCGGTTAGACACACCAAGTGGAATTCAGAGCCCAAGTCTTCGACATATGTGGCAACGTGTGGAAGATGCTTTGGCTTAATAAAGGGCACCTGACGAATGAGCACACTCCTTAGTGATGAGTCATTTGGATGTGTGCAACACGAATTGACTTGGTGTGGGTCGCTTGGTGAACAGGATTGGGCGCTCGGCATGCCCAAGTGACTTGACAACATGGAGAGTTGGGAGTTGGCCTGACCCACCCTCCAAAGAGACACATCGTTTCACTAACAGTCACGATGATTGAAGAAGTATAAAGGTGTGAGGTTGATCGAGCCAAGGAACCAACGAAGGGAGTCACACATATTTAGAAGAAACAAAGAAAGGAGTCTGTTGATGAAGAGGAGGGCATGCTCNAGTTTGGGGTTATGGTGATGTTGTGGTGAGCCCTTCGTAGGTCTAGGAAAGACTTGCAAAGATGGTTGAGCCAGACTTGGGGTGCCCATGTGAAGGAGGATCTGTGAGCTCTTTGTGATAACTTTCTGATCTAAATCGGATTCGACAAGAACAATTGGATATCGGCATAGGACTCAAAGATGAACAACACAACCATTGTTAAGGCTATGGGCGATGAAGGAAATCAACTTATTGACATGAAGGGCCCCATTTCATCATGATTGATGTCCAATGTTGTATGTAATGTATGTAAAGTCAGACAATATATGGTTGTATGAAAAGGAATAAAGAGATGCTTATAATACCTTTCCCCCATGGGATAACAGACAAATAAATAAAGAAATGGAGGAGAGATGAACTGGAGAGAATCTGAAGATTTGGGGACACCCGACCTTTCACTTATCCTCCCAGTCGACTCATCATTCTATATAATGTATCCCCATAATGAGAAAGGGGTTCTTTGGTTGTGAATGATGTAGAGAGGCTTCCCAGATGTTACCGAGGAGAATAGAAATGTACCAGAGAACCTGTAACATTCCCATAGTTAAATAAATAAGATCTTGGTCGAAGCCAAAAGAACGTTGGTTTTCCCGTTTGGGTTTCCAGGGTAAAACAAATTTGAGTGTATGTGTGATGATTGTCATGGTTTATGTTTTCTTAGGAATGGTTAATGTTTGCACTATAAATTAATGGTTATCTGTGTATATTCTAGAGACCATAAATTCATATTGTTATTGCATGAGCTTGTTTTATATTAATCTGGTTCTTAGTGGGTTAATACGCTAGACTAACATCTCTTTAATTGTAGCAGTGCAATGAATTCATAGGTTGGAAACCGACGACCCTCCTTCCAGAGTTGATTCTATTCATTCGAGGGTTTCTAATTTTGTTTTTAGTTGTTGAGTTCATTCTTGTCCTCATTGGGCATTTTTCCTTTGGCCATAAATCATAGACATTATAGATATCTAGGTCTGGGGTTGTCTGGGCGTTCATTAGCTGCCCACGAACCATATTCATGTTTTTGAAAACCTTCCTTCTACCAAATTCTCCCAAAATGTTTTCCTTCATCGTTGTATGCCAAATCAACTTTTGAAATGTTTTGGATTGCCGACGAACATTAAAATCGACCTGCAAACGTTTTTAGTTTTTAGGGGATATTAAAATCAACTACCCTACATTTGTATGCACCGTGGGTTACCGAAATTCGTTCCAAAACATTTTCTGACATTACTGGTGATTAAATTCACCCTCAGACATTCCTTCTAGTTGTTGGTCACTAAAAACCAACTTGGTTTCCCTTCTGGTCAGATTTTCTTCCCCATTCGATCGATAGACAACTCTTGGTCGACTTGACTTAGAAGAAATCCGACTTGAGTAATTTTGACTTTTGTAAATTCGACTTGAGTAATTTCGACTTGGGTAAATATGACTTAGATGATTTGACTTCGAATTTCTTCAACTTTGACCCGACTTGCTTTGACTTGCATTTTCCAACTTGACTTGGGACTTGATTGATCGATAATTTTTTTCCAACATCTAAATAGCCAGAGTTATAATTATTTTAACAGAGAATTTTGTGTTGGTGAGACAGATAGGCTATAAGCCTCCCATTTACGGATCAAATGGTATCATATCATATTTTCGAATACATTCAGTGAGACCTGTATGGTAAGTACCCACAGTGATTATAAAAGAAAGGGACAATAATTGTTGTCAGGGATAGAACGAAGTAGAGCATCAAGAATTTCAAGGGAACATTATGAAGGTGAAGAAGAAGAAGATCCCATGGTTAGGTTGGATCGATTTGAATATAGTTTGGCCATGTTGGCATCAAAGGGCAAGGAAACACCATGAACGAATGACAAGCATGAAGGCCCCAAAAAGGAAGAAAATAATCCAAAGACAAAATGTAAGACTGAGCCAGAAATGGGAGAGTGCAACTACAACAAGACACCGGTACCTTCTCGTGTAGAGGATAAACTGGACATAAATCCTTATGTTGGAGAAGTGGATGCTATCAAGTTGAACCAATGGACACAATAGATGGAAGTGTACTTCAACATTCTTGAAGTAACTAAAAAAAACAATATTGCTTTTGCTCGGTTGAAGCTTGAAGGCCATGCTTTGACATGGTGGGAAAGTGATGTAGTAAGTAGAGCGCTAGGAAATGAGCCATCAGTGACTGATTGGGAAGTTTTTAAGAACATGATCAAATCTCAGTTTTATGCAATAGGATATGAGGAACACCAACAAATAGTATGACATTAATTACTACAGAGACAAGGACAATCAGTTTAGGAGTTCATGACAAAGTTTAGGAAGAGAGCAATTTAGATGGGAGTCTCTCTCAAAAGTATGAACATGTTTCTCAAGTATTTTGGGGCATTGTTGCCTCAAATACGTAGGAAATTGATGTTATTTATATCAAAGACAATTGATGAGGCCAACATTCAAGCACGGTACCTTGAGGGAGACAAGAACAAGAAACAAACAAATCCTCACAAGAAAGTAGAACCACAAGAGCAACATAGAAATAGTAAAAACAAGAAGAAGTGGAATGAGAAGAATGTTGTGGTATCAACACAATAAAAAACACCTTCCATCTAACAATGTAAAGGATGTGATTGAAAGGGACACATGGAGTAGAATTGTTGGAAATTGCACCCTGAGAAGCACCCAAAATATTTTTAGAAAAAGAAGAAGAAAGCATTAATATTAGTAGATACTGAGGAATGGGTGGATAGCACATCAGACCTAGAAGTGAAGATTAACTCTACTAATATTCATAAAGAGGTGTCATTGATTGGTTGCAATCACAAGGAGGAGAAGGAAATGACTGAACTTTTCTGCATTAAAATTCACATGAATCAAAGCAAGGCGGACTGTTTGTTCCATCCAAGTTCACAATCCAACTTGATATCTACACAATTGGTTAAGAAGCTCAGGCTAGACACTCAATATCATCCACATCCATACCCCCTGGGGTGGGTAAGGAAAGATGTGGAATTGAAAGTGAGCAAGCAATGCAAATTTATGTTTTCCATCCATCAAATTTTTTTCGATGAAGTAGTTGTAGATGTGTTTTCTCTAGACATATGTGGAGTCATCTTGGGAAGTCCATATTTGTACATGAGGGACGCGATTTTCAGAAAGACAGAAAACCAGTACATACTAGTCAAGGATGGGAAAGACTATGCCATAAATTTACATAAGGATAAAGCTAAGCTCTCTTGATTGATGCTCATCAGGCAAGAAGAATCATGGGCAGTGCAAATAAGTTTATCTTGTTGTTCCTGAGAGATGGAAAACAACAAGGAGAAGGCATCAATTTGGAGATGAAGGCATCCTTGGAAGGATGTAGTGGTGAGCAGTGTCAACAATTACAACAATTGATTGAATCCTATAGGGAAGTGTTTCAAGATCCTCAGGGATTGCAACCTAAGAGAGAGTTTGAACACATGATTCAGTTGTTTCTGGAATCACCACCGCCTAAAAATGGGTTCTACATGCAGTTCATCATCGAAGTAGATGAAGTAAAGAAACAACGACATCAATTGTTGGAGCAGGGAGTCACTAGACCCAGTACATCACCTTGTGGTTCACCCATCATCATGGTGTCGAAGAAAGATGGAAGCTGGAGAATTTGCATTGACTACCATGCCCTGAATAAGATCACCATCAATAATAGATATCCTTTGCCAAGGATTGATGACTTGTTGGATCAATTACATCCAGTGAAATTATTTACTAAGATGGACCTCAAATTAGGTTACCACCAAGTGAGGATCAAAGAAGAAGAAGTGTGGAAGACATTGTTCAAAACAAGACAAGGTTTGTATGAATGGTTAGTAATGCCTTTTGGATTATGAAATGCACCTGCAACATTTATGAGACTCATGAATGATGTACTATGTCCTTTCATTGACTCTTTTGTAATAGTATATCTGGATGACATACTAATATTTAGAAACACTTGGCAAGAGCACCTCTCACATGTGAAACAGGTATTAGAGACCTTGAAGAAGACTCAGTTGATTTCCAACTTGCATAAATGTGATTTTGGGAAGTCTTCCTTGATATACCTTGGACATGTGATTGAAGGAGTAGAGCTGAGGGTAGATCTAGAGAATATTGTAGCGATCACACAATGGCCTATTCCCACCAATGTGACAGAGGTCAGGAGTTTCATGGGAGAAACTTAGTATTTGAGAAAGTTCATTGTCAACTTCTCTATAGTAGAAGCACCATTGCATGCCATAACTACCAAAGGAAATAACTTTTGTTGGGGTAAGACACAAAAAAGAGAATTTGAAGACTTGAAGAATAAAATCAACAATGCTTTAGTGTTAGCCATGCCAAATTTGCAATGACCATTTGAGCCGAAGACTAATTCTAGTGGATATGCATTACGATCAATACTCATGCAAGTAGGAAGGGCTGTGTGCTACCATTTAGAGTTGTTTCATGGAGAAATGCTTGACTATCCCATGTATGATAAGGAGCTCTTTGCAATTGTAAAAGCAATGAATAAGTGGAAGCATTACCTCTTGGGGAAATAGACTATCATACACACAAATCATCAACCTCTTCAATATCCACAGAGTCAAAGAAAGATGCAACTAGTGAGACATTACAAGTGGTTAGATTTCTTGCAACAGTTTCATTTGTTTATTAAGTACAAGAAAGAAGTCATGAATAGACTAGAATACATGCTCTCTCGACCACCATTGAAGAATATTGCAGTAATTGGAATGATAATGCAGCTTGAGCCTTTCACTCATGAACTTTTGAGTGAATATTACAAGGGAGATTAATATTTCAGGGAAGTCTACAAGCAACTAAAGGAAAGCATATATGTTGTCCTATAAGGAAATGAATACCACATCCAAGATGGGATATTGTACAAGCTAGGAAAATTATGCATCCTCCGGGACAGAAGAGTGCAGTTGATGAGAGAAGCACACACTTCTAGAGTTACTGGGCATTTTGGCGTGAAGAAGACAGTGGTGAATCTACAACGATATGTGTATTGGCCAAAGATGTAGGATTAGGTGGAAAGTTTTGTTAGAGGTTGTGTTCTTTCCAACACTAGTAAGCCAAGAAACTAGAAACTTGGTTTGTACATTGCATTGTCAATACCAAACAAGCCACGTGAGATAACTTCAATGGATTTTGTTGGAAGTTTACCCATGAATCGTAGAGGCCATGACTACTTGTTTGTTGTGGTGGACCATTTCATTAAAATGTGCATTCTCATTCCTTGTAAGAAGACAATCTGAGGATGAGAAGTGGTTGAAATATTCTTCATCCATGTCTGGTTACATTTCGTATTTCCAACTTCTATCATATATGATAGGGACAATAGGTTATTGGGAAGATTTTGGACAGAGCTTTGGGAGAGAATGAATACCAAGTTGAAGTACTCCATTGCCTTTCATCCTCATACTGATGGACAAATTGAGGTTGTAAACATGACGTAGGTGCAACTATTGAGAGGATACAACAACAAACATACAAAGACTTTGGATGAGCAAACAATCTACATTCAACACTCTTACAATAGAGCAATTCATTCTTCCACCAATAAGTCCCCTTTAGAGACTTGTTTTGGTTATTTACCTCCTTCACCATTTGACATCGTTTATGGATAGCAGAGGGAAGAAGTATAATTACAAGGAGAAGAATAGAGGGAAAGCACATTTGTGGACAAGATCAGGAAGATACATATAAGGGTTCAAAAGCAGCTCGTGAAGAGACAACATTTGTACAAAGCTAAGCATTATTAGCACAGGGAGGATCATAAGTTTCATGTTGGAGACAAAGTGTGGCTCTACCTTAGTAAGGAATGACTACAACGAGCAACGAAGAAATGCAAGCCCCTTAGGTATGGACCATTTGATATCATTGAGTAATTGAATCAGAATGCCTTCAAACTAAAACTTCCACCTTGTATGCAGATCAACTCAGTGGTGAACATGGAATATTTGAAGTTGTTTGAATCCTCCATGCTAGATGAGGAGGAAGAACATTAAGTTCTTCCCACCATGGAAGAATTTTCACCTCATGGTCTTGAGGAGTTGAAGGAAGGCACCGTTTTGTAGCAGAAGGAGTGGACAAATCGTAGAGGACAACAAGAAGTATTGTAGATTGGTCTCAATGGAAAGACTACAAGGAAATCAAAGTGGCATGAGAGGAACCAGATTGTAGGAAAGTTCCCTCATCTATCCTTGGCATATTTTGTGGACCAAAATCCTCCCATTGGGGAGGTGTGATATGAATCAGATCCGACATGAACAATTGGCTATCAACACAAGACTCAAATATGAACAACAATTGATTTTTTAAGGCTATGGACGATGAAGGAAATCGACTTGTTGATGTGAAGGGCCCCATGTCATCATGATTAATTTCCAATGTTGTATGTAATGTATGTAAATCCAGACAATATATGGTTGTATGAAAAGGAATAAAGAGACACTCATAATACCTTTCCCCCACGGCATAAAAGACAAATAAATAAAGAAATGGAGAAGAGATGAATTGGAGAGAAGCTGAAGAATTGGGGATGCTCGACCTTCCATTTATCCTCCCAGTCGACTCATCATTCTATATAATGTATCCCCACAATGAGAAATGGGTTCTTTGGTTTTGAATGATGTAGAGAGGTTGCCCACATGTTATTGAGGAGAATATAAATGTACTATAGAGCTTGTAACTTTACCATTGTTGAATAAACAAGAGCCCGACCGAAGCCAAAATAATGTTGGTTTTCACGTTTGGGTTTCCATGGCAAAAAAAATTTGAGCCTATGTGTGATGATTTTCGTGGTTTATGTTTTCTTAGGAATGGTTAATGTCTACACTGTAATTTAATGGTCATATCTGTATATTCTAGAGACCATAAATTCACATTGCTATTGTATGAGATTGTTTTATATTAATTTGGTTCTCAGTAAGTTAATACACTAGAATAACAACTCTTTAATTGTATCTGCGCAATGAATTTAGAGGTTGGAAACCGACGACCCTCCTTGCAAAGCCATCCCTATTCATTCGAGGGTTTCTAATTTTGTTTTTAGTTGTTGAACTCATTCTCGACCTCATTAAGAATTTTTTCTTTGGCCATAAATCATAGACATTATATATATCCAGGTCTGGGGTTGTCTTGGCGTTCATTAGCTACCCACAAACCATATCCATGTTTATGCAAACTTGCCTACTACCAAA
The DNA here is from genome assembly GCA_010110895.2 of Picea sitchensis. Lineage (NCBI taxonomy): Eukaryota > Viridiplantae > Streptophyta > Pinopsida > Pinales > Pinaceae > Picea > Picea sitchensis. Next base: position 23,084 of record SNQJ01S0115277.1, read on the forward strand.
TTCTCCCAAAACATTTTCCTTCATCACCATATGCCAAATCGACTTCTGAAACGTTCTTGATTGTCGACGAACATTAAAATATACCTACAATTTTTTTTATTTGTCGGGGATATTAAAATTGACTCCCCTACATTTTTATGCACTGTGGGTTACCCAAATTTGTTCCAAAATGTATTAGTGGTGAGTAAATTCACCCTCAGAAATTCCTTCAAGCTATTGGTCACTAAAAATTTGACTTGGCTTCCCTTTTGGTCAAATTTGCTCCCCCATTCGACTGGTAGACAACTCTTGGTTGACTCAACTTAGAAGAAATCTGACTTGAGTAATTTTGACTTGGGTAAATTCGACTTGAGTAATTTTGACTTGGGTAAATCCAAATTGGATGATTCAACTTCGACTTCGACCCAAATTGCTTCGACTTGCATTTCACGACTCGAATTGACTCATTATTTCTTTCCGACACGAATTGGGACTTGATTGATCGAGAATTGTTTTTCTAACATCTAAACAACTAGAGTTATAATTATTTTGACAGAGAATTTTATGTTGTTGAGATGGATAGGCTATAAGCCTCTCATTTATGAATCACTTTAGGTGGGAGATCTACGGTGGAGTTTGGCTAGAATTGAAGGGGAAGTGCAGGAATGGCACAAAGACTTGGCATGAGGTAGAGACGATCACAAAGATGTAGCGAAGGTTGTGGACAAAATATGGATGAGTGGGAAGATTGTTCGGCATGATGGGAAGTTATGTGACGATATGAGTCAAAACACAAAACTATCGAGTCCAAGTATTACTAATCTATGTGCTCCATGTTCATTGTTTTGTTGTGATAAACTACGACTCAGTTCTTTGTATATTAATGAAAAAATGAGTGTTAGGTTGGTTTGGCCACCCAAATATACATGTTGAGCTATATATTGTGCATAGTTGTGTTCTTTGTTTGAAACATGCTAAGTATAATAAACAAGATAAGTGTATAATTCTTGTAAAGAAGAAGTAATGAAGATAGCCTTACTTTGACTTGAGTAATTTGGTATGGTTTTGCCACTAAATGAAAGGTGTCGGTGCCACATGATGTCGGGGAGCATTGGATGTTTCTGGAATATAACCGAGGGCTCCCCAACATCGTGACAGTTTCCCCACAACAATCCATGTCTTGTGACTTGTCAGCATGTCGTGGCCTTTCATCTTATTAGACGACCATTCGACAAATCTTTACCATCCACGTTCACTTTTAATTTCTTACAGAAGCGGAGATATTTGGATATGATATTTGTGCCTCTCTAACCATATTTCTCACTCATTCCTTATGTCCGCAGTTCTTCTTCTATTTGCATCCACACAATTAGACCAAGACTCAACCACATGAATCTCACACTTACCCACTTAAATCACAAATACAATAACAAGTGCACACCACGATACGTTGTGAATGATGTAAAGTTATACACTAGGAGGAAAAGAAAAAAATAAAATCATGTCAAGTAGAAAACATACACAGAGTTAGTGTACAGGAAGCATAGCAGGAGAAGGAGCACTAACACCACCACCATCAAGAAAGCAACGACGATTGTGTAGTACAATGCGGAAGCCATATTACTCCATGTCTTCGAAATTTACAAGAGAATCCATTCTTGAACAATGAAATTACCACATAATTATCTTGAATTCAAATAGGTTGAAGAATACATCCCCACGGGTGTGTGCTCACAGTGGAGTAGACAACTTTTAGGATTATCACTTACAACGAGAAAGTAGTAGAAATGTTGGATATGGCGATACAGTCGATCCCCAGCATGGGAAAACCTCAACCCCAAATTTTGAATATCTGGACCGACGTTCGGACCTTGTTCACTTCCACTAGTGCTCATTCCTTGGAAAAGGTTGTCGCTACCCAGAAATTAAGCCTCGTGAAATCCTGATCCAGATTATTTTTGGCACGAAATGAGATCGGAGATATAATAAAGAAATGCACAGAGATATCGCAGATATTCAATAGTATAATAGAAATGTATCAAAGATGCAACCATAAACACAGATATACAGTAATACACAATTCCTATTAATGAAAGAAATGTACAGAGACTATAAAAATATAGAGTGAAAGACTCGCTAAAATGGTGGCAGCTTATCTCTGAGAAGAGATGTGACTGCTACTTGCATTCACAAGAAGATGATTACAATGGGGCTTTGAAGGCCTTTTTACAATAAGCAGGAATGCCAAAAACCATAGACATCCAAAAACCTAACCCTAGGATATGAAGCACCAAAAGTCATGTGGACCCCGTTTGTAAGTGAGTACATCAACTTCCTGGGGTCGTAACTTTTGCATACTATCTTTATTTTAGGCGTGTGATAGCTCGTTGGAAAGATATCGTTGAGAAGATTTATTTTGGGGGATAAATCATGCCTTTGGCTATCATTGAGAACCTTGATCTCGAAAAACCTTCATTTGGACCCTCAAAATGGCCTCGGAAGTTAAAACCTACTAAAAATAGTAAATTGCCAAAATTGCTAGAAAACTGTTTTTACCCATTTGGAAAAGGTGGGTGGCCACTGATATCCACCTGGATCAATCCTCCCTCCTTAAGAAGCAATGGTCTCCATTGCATCGAGTTCACGGGGGAGAGGGAAAAGCGTTTGTTGAATCTACATCTTGGTGAATTGCTTGTCTTGCTGGAGACGTTGCGTTGCTCAGTTTGTGGAAATATGTCACGAACCTGTTGAGGTTGAGGCTGTTCAACAAGTCGAGATACATGAGAGGAAGACGTGTAGAAGGAATCTTCACACTTTTCTACAGCCTTGTCGACCTGCTTCTGTTGGATAGAAGGTGCTTTGGGCAAGCCTATAGTGGTTGCAATGTCCTTTTGTTCTCCTTTTCAACAGATTGTGAAGAAGATGAATTTTGCAGTATGAGATACTACCTTGCGACACTTTTTAGGTGGAACAGTAGTCGAAACTACCTCTGGTATTCTGTAGAGATGACCCCCCAAAGTAACAATGATACTACAGGGTCGAGACTCATAAACATCATGGTGTCTCCACATATATGGTTGGCCCAAGAGAACATCACAAACATCCAGTGGGGAAACATCACATAATACCTCATCCTTGAAGGGTTGGATGTTGTATGACAATCGACATTGTTGGCTGACACGGAGATCTCGTCCTTGCCAAAGCCACCCAATGTTGTATGGATGTGGGTGTGGTGTTGTCAATAATCCCAACTATTTGACGACCTCTGCTGAGATGAGGTTTTTATGGCTTCTGCTATCAACAATAAAATGCAGCGGGGTCCCCTTCACCCACATCTGTGAATGAAAAAGGCACTCCCCCTCTTCAGGATCTATTGGTTCTTCTGGTTGAATTGTTGTGGTCACGACAATAGCAGTGAGGTCTGCATCAATGATCTATCATTTACCAGTGTTTTCAGAATCAGAGTCTGAATCAGGGTTTGGATCCTTATCTTTGATCTCGGCCACCAATGACTGTTTTGAGCGACATTCATCGGTGTCGTGCCAGGGGATTTTGTGGAAATCACACCATTTTTCGGTGTCCTTCTTTGTCTTCCCATGACCCTTCTTTTCATGTGTCTTGGACTAGTTTTTGGGAGATTGTTTGTTAGGGTCGTCTTTGTCATACTTTGGTTGTTGTGGATTTGTAAACCCGAATTCCCGTTTGTTCTGGTGCTTAAATTTCTGCACAATTTTAATAGCATATCGATAAGCAGCACCGAGTGATGAGATGTCCAGAAAATCCATTTCAGTCAGGATGTATCTGTGTAGAGCCCCACAGTATTTCATAACCAAATGTCGCTTGTAGTCTTTGATACCCA
>SNQJ01S0115277.1:28669-40976 GCA_010110895.2 Picea sitchensis
ACTCACTAGAATGGTGGCAGCTTATCTCTGAGAAGAGATGTGACAGCTACTCGCATTCGTAAGAAGATGATTACAATGAGGCTCTGAAGGCATTTTTACAATAAGTAGGAATGCAAAAAACCCTAGACATCCAAAAACCTAACCCTAGGAGATGAAGCGCCAAAAGTCATGTGGGCCCCGTTTGGGTAAGTGAGTACATCAATTTCCCAGGGTCGTAACTTTTGCATACGATCTCCATTTTAGGAGTGTGATAGCTTGTTGGAAAGGTATCGTCGAGGAGATTCATTTTGGGGGCTCAATCATGCCTTTGGCTATCATTAAGAACCTCTATCTCAAAAAACCTTCATTTGGACCCTCAAAATGGCCCAGGAAGTTAAAACTTGCTAAAAATAGTAAATTGCCAAAATTGCCAGAAAACTGTTTTGAGCCATTTGAAAAAGTTGGGTGGCCACCGATATCCACCTGGATCAAATCCCATATGTGTTCACGGTAAAAAATTTGGAAATCACTTCTATACAATTGTCGATAGGATTGATGTGGGGTTGGTGATATATTTTGAGCCCTTGAGGACTCAGGATGTGTCCATGTCTGCTACTAGTGCAGTGAATTCTGGGAATCTTGCTATGAGGGAGATTTCTTGTCTACGATCACTTCCTAGTGGTAATATTGGCTCACTGTGTGATACTATTTTGGAGAATGTGCGAGAGCTTACTGGGTATTACAAGGCCATGGTAAACAAGTTTCATGAAGATGAATACAGGGAAGTTTTGGAAATTAGGCATTGAGTTGCATTACCCTGCAGGATTCTCACTTTGTTTTTAAGCATAATAGGGTGTGTATGATCTGTGATTGTAGGGAAACTCTCATGAAGGTTATCTAGTGGGAGAAATTGATGCAACATCTCTTTTTAGTAGGTTCCATGCTCCAGCATTCCCATGGATTCCATGCACAATACATGGCCAAAAGATGAAGGGGGAGAGAGTGTACAAAATTAAATGAAGCTCTAGGGTTTGGCTATGTGCCACCATACCTCCCCACGATCAATTCATTTCCTTTCCACTATGCTTGCAAATTTCTGATGCAAGCATTCGGTCTTCAACTGAGCATGGAATTCTAGTTGGCATCTCTATTGACTAAGAAATGCATTTTTAGGATTCAAACGCTTCTGTGTTATATGCTTCTCTAAGGTGCCCCAATTGGAATCATAACTCAGTATCCCAGTGTCATGTATCTTGTCAAGTGTGATGGTGTTGCTCTTTCTTATAGAGGTATGTGGTTGATTTTTGGAGTGACCCCAACTGAAGCTCAAATCGAGGATATTGTAGACTGTTTGCTTGAATACCATGGGATTCAACAATTTTGAGCGCGGTTTTATTATGCAAAGACGAGGGAAATATCTTCTCACAATGTTTTCTACGCTCGGAAAGTGAACATTTACCATGTATCAACACATAAGGTAGTAGATCACTCTTGCGCGGGAATGATATTTATGGCGATAGATATACACCTGTTGGAAATGGCCAAATTTTAATGGCCACGATTTCATTTGCTCAAAATATTCTTGGTCGACACCTTAAATGAAAGGTTTCTTCCTTGTATGACAAAACATGTCTGTTCATCATTAAATTGAGTGATTAAAATGATTTAGGTATTTTACTATGCTTAGGTTTTTTACCTTGCTTGGGTTTTTATATTTTTTTACTGTGATTTAGTTTTTTTACTTTATTTATGTTTTCTTACTGGATTCAGTCCCACTCCCTCCCACTCCCTTTACCAGATGTCACTTAGATGCATTGGGTAAGTGGAACCAACTGTCACTAGTTGTGCGGACTTGTCCAACCTTTACCAAATGTCAATTGCTCAATATATTATTAAATTAATGGGATGTTTTAAATTAAATTCATGGGAAATTAATGAGACACTTTTTAATTTGTGGAGCCTTTATGGTGTCATATAGCCTTTACCATATGTCAATTGCAAGATAGGATATTAAATTAATGGGGAATTTTTACTTGAAGTATACACCTACTAGTTTACACCTTGAGATTTACATTTTGGCCACGTTTGGCCATACCTGCCGTACATTTTGGCCAAGTTTGGCCATACCTCCCATACAACTATGGAGTAAGGGGAGGATGTTTTGAACCTGCAACTAGGCAGGAACATCCTAGCTACAACAATGGTGGTTCTGCTCCCACAGAAGAGTGATCATTGGTGTTTTTCACTCAAACTTTAACACCTAATAGTATTGGAGTGTTTGATCAAGCCTCCACAAACATTGAAGCCTCATCACTCTTCCAGATAGCTTCACTGCATTACCTGTGTTTTCTGATGTTTGTTTTAGGGAAGTGTTTTGGGCCTATATCTTTTATTATTTTCGGTTTCTGAACTGTGTAGTTTAGACAGTTTAGTATACACTGGGGAGGTTAACTTGTCAAATTGTTAGTTTCTCACCCTTGTATGTGGAGGAGTAAGGGGAGGATTTTTTGAACTTGCAACTAAGTGGGAACATCCTAGCTACAACAATGGTGGTTATGCTCCCACATAAGAGTGATCATTGGTGTTTTTCACTCAGAATTTAATACCCAATAGTATTGGAGTGTGTGATCAAGCCTCCACAGACATTGAAGCCTCATCACTCTTCCAGACAGCCTCACTACATTACCTGTCTTTTTTTATGTTTGTTTTAGGGAAGTGTTTCGAGCCTACATCTTTTACTATTTTCGGTTTCTAAACCGTGTAGTTTAAACAATTTATTATATACTGTGAAGGTTAACCTGTCATTATACTGTCGGAGTGGCTAGATATCAATCCTTGTCAATTTTTGTGGAGTTAGAACTGGTAGAATGGCGGTTCTTCTTCCACAGAAGAGTGATCATTGGTGTTTTCACTCAGATTTTAACACCTAATAGTATTGGAGTGTGTTCTTGAGCCTTAGATCAAGCCTCCACAGACATTGAAGCCACATCACTCTTCCACACAACCTCACTACATTGTTAGTCTTTTCTGATGTTTGTTTTAGGGAAGTGTTTCGAGCCTACATCTTTTACTATTTTCATTTTCTGTACCATGTAGTTTAGACAATTTATTATACACTGTGGAGGTTAAGTTGTCTTTATACTATCGGAGTGGTTGGCTACCAAACCTTTTCAGTTTTTGTGGAGTTAGAACTGCTAGAAGTGCAGATTGATGGAATGGGTAGAATGACGGACCTGGTAGCTTGGTGAACCAGATAGCTACACACTGAAGGATTAGAGAACAATTTTGATAGTTGGAGATCTACACACTTGTGGATATGAGCATAGTCTTGTCGAACCTGAGTGTGAAAAGGTGACCTGTGGGAAATATTATAAAAAAAAATTTGCAGGCACTTTGGGGGACTCGACGGACTCGACCTACTCCATAACAGACTTGGTCCTACAAGTTCCTTGGGCTCGGTGCATTAAGTTTTGAATTCCCGTTTTATAGTTTGGAGGAGAACTTGGTGCTATTTGATCATGTACCTAATAGTAGCATACTAATGAACACTAGAGCTATTTGACAGCGCAATAACTACATAGTTTCTCGATCCCGAATCTGAAATGGAAAACCTAAGAGCAGTACTTTGGCAAACAACTTCTAACTAGACCCACTTCTTGACAGAATTGGCCCCACTTGTCCCTTTGGACTCTGTGCATTGTGTTCCCACTACTAGCCAAAAAAATTTGGAGGAGATCTTGGAGGTATCTGCACTTGTAAGTATCTAGACAAAACTATCTCCCATTTTCATACTAAGAAGATTTGTTTCCACTTGTTGTATTATTTGACTACTTAATATCTTCCCCAACAAACTTGAAATCTTTTTTATTACACACTGACCTGTTTCACTTGTTTTTCTGCCTACACTCTTTTATTATCCTCCATTTTATAACTCTGCTCCTCCTCAAGCTTCCCCTTGATGGAGGCAGAAGTCAGAGCACTAATGAGTGCTAATGACAAGGAATTGTGGAATAGTGTTGGCCTCTTTACATCAGTTGATGAGCTCACTAAGCACTCTACTTTATCTCTGGACCACTCTTGCACAGCTACTCCTACTACACTTATACCATCCTCTATCTTTCCTTCCACTACCCAAGCCTCACTTTCATTCATTAATACCTCTCCTCTACTAGCCCAGAATACTTAGAAACTCCCCCTTCCACCTTCTAAATCAATCCCTGCCACTATCCCCTTCACCACATATCCTACTACTTACCAAGAGACAATACCTAGCTCAAGATACACATAGGTTCGATAGACTTCCTCTAGTCCTGCATCCTTCACAGAAACTACTCATTTGTCTTGTCCACAATCAGTTGGAGGCAAGAAATCTACTACCTACCAAGAGACATTTCCTAGCACAAGGTACACACAGGTTCAACAGACTTCCTCTAGACCTGCACCCTTCACAGGAACTGCTCAAAGGAATTGTCCACATCTAGTTGGAGGTAAGACATCTACTACCTACCAAGAGACATTACCTAGCACAAGGTACACACAGGTTCAACAGACTCCCTCTGGATCTGCTCCCTTCACAGAAACTGTACAAAGGACTCACCCACAACCACCTGGAATCAAGACATCTTCAACTCGACCATGGGTCTAAAAAAATACTAAGAATAATCTAACTATTGGACTAGACATTGGATTGGCAGAGACAGTCTCCATGGCTCTCTACAGTTTGGTGGGTAGAATATCCTACAAACATCTCTATCACTCAAACTTAGATACTTGGATTTATAATACTTGGAAGCTCATTCTGGGATATGCTCCTGCACTCACACTTCTTAGGAGGGGCTGGCTGCATTTACACTTCAAAACTCCTGAGGATGCCACAAAAATCCTAGAACAGTTCTGGATTCTGGATGACAACAATCTCATTCTTAAACGATGGAGAGTAAGCTTCGATCCCTTACAAGATTATTTCCTCCTACGACATATTTGGGTGCTTCTACCTGGTCTTACCCTACATATTTTGAATGAGAAAGCCCTCATGGATATTGGAAACTCATTGGGTCGATTCATTAAGCATGGCTCCAAAGCCTTCATTGGGAAAGACAAGAAACTGGCAAGGATTTTGGTGGAACTGGATATACATGAGGGACTCTCAGAATCCCTGGATATAGACTAGAGAGGACACATTACTCGACATAAATTAGAATATCTTGGGATTCCTTTCAAATTCACAATCTATACGTAGACTGGCCACTTGAGAAAGAACTGCATTGGCACACCTGAAGAAGATCCTTCTGAAGATACTTTTCTTAAACTAACAACAAATTTGGTTTCTCCTCTTGCACACAACTACCTAAATTATCCTGGACTACCTAAAGATGATTACTCTCCTAAACTAGACACCATTTCTGGTAAGTTAAAAACCATCTGCCTAGTCATTTTTTCCTCACTCTCCTTCCTAGAAATAGACATCCTAGACAATTCTCCAATGTTTTCCTGGAACCAGCCTTCTCCTATCCCTGAGGTAATCTTACCTACTCCCACTTCCCACAGACAGTCTAACTCACTTACATAACCTTTCTCATCTATTGATCTCCCTCCTCACACCAACCTATAAATTACTAGTGTACATTTGACTAACACTCATCCCACCTCTGCTCCTTCGACCATTACACAAACCAACAATTTAGAACTTGCTAGAGTGCTTCCGACTATTACACCACCCACCTCTACTTCTTGTTACACCACAAATACCTTTCCCCCCTCTGCTCTTACCACTCTCACACCCTCTACCTCATCAACCTCATTACCTATCATCTCCTTGGAGGATCGGTAACTATAGTGTGGGCCTTTACATCGCTCACTTTCCCTTTATAATCCAATTTATGATATACATTTTCCTCTTTCGACTCCTCCAACAAACACATCTCCTTTGATTCACACACGAGATGCGTGGTCTCACACTACTGAATTAGCACATTATAATATACAGATCCAAGAGATGGAGAACACGGCTGTTCAAAGCATAGCACAGGAGGAATTTCCATGCCTACCAAGTCTGTGTGAGTCAGAAATGGGTGAAAACACCCTGGGTGATATTCTAAAAACTCTATTTCCTTCCTACAAAGAAATAACAACTACTTCTTCCCTGCCATTTTTTCGAGGTTCTTCTTCATATCCAACAGAAGCTAAAGTTAGCCAAAGAACTACAGAGACAACTTTAGAACAACCAAACAAAGATTATACTTGGACCAGAGGACATGGGTTTGTACATTCTCTAATCAAACTCACAGTGCCCATCGCAGGGAGGGCCTTACATCCTTACACTCAGTGGACACACAACACACATCCATAGATATTGGGGCTCTTAGAGGCATGAAATCCCTAGCAAGATCAAAGCCATGATCTTTCTCTCCCTCAACATCAAAGGGGTGGGGGGCCACCTAAATATGTATCTTTTAGATGACGTATTACTAGTATCTCTCCAGACAACATATTTCTACAAGAAACTTTGGTAGACAAAAAAAATGCCAGATACTTTCTTAATCAGTTCTTACCCAATTGGAATTTTGCACTGTTAATTCGCTAGGCACCTCGGGAGGACTGACCGTTGCTTGGAATCCTGATGTATTTGATTTTCTTCCCTATCTATGTTGTGAAGTCATCCTTTTGATTGGTACTAGTCACTCTACAAAAAAAAGGCTCAACCTCATCAATATTTACAACCCTTGCTCAGATAGACAATCATTCTGGGAGAAGTTAGAAAATAGGGGGCTTCTAGATCTACATAACCTAATTATTGTTGGAGACTTAAACCTCACAACTGCCATTGGATAAGTTTGGGGTGACACAGCTACTACAGATCACTTGGCACAATCCTACACCACTCTTTCCTTAGCTCACCACCTGGCAGATCCTGCACCAAATCCTCTATCCCCTACCTAGCGAAATGGGCGCTTGGGAACATATTCCATCTCAAAGAGGCTCGACCAATTCCTCTTGTCAGAGCACCTCATATCCCTGGAGGATAAGATAAGATCTTGGGTTAGCTTTCCATATCTCTCCGACCATGCTTCGATTGTACTACATTGGGACACAACACCTTGTAGAATTGCATATCCGTTCAAATTCAATGTTGATTGTTTACTCGAAGATGAATACAACAACATAGTCACAAATGTTTGGAGGGACAATGATTTCTTATCAGAACTGTCTATACAATTCTGATTTTTCTGGAAACTCATAAGACTCCAAGCTTGTACTAAAACTTGGGCAACTACTTATCAACAACATAATACACAACACCTCCTGGAACTTGACTCAGGAATTTGGGAGCATATCCTTTCTAAAGCCAGTGTGGGGACAATTGGAGTTGATTGTCATATACTAAAATCTCTTGAAATGGAAAGGAATTCACTTCTACTCAAGATCGAATCTATTTGGAGACAATGCAACAAATCAACTTGGCTAAAATGCGAAGACCTTAACACAAAATATTTTCACAAAATCACCAACTCCCGTAGAAATAAAAAATACATTTGGGAAATTCTAGACAGATATGGAACCCTTCAAAAGGGGTAGCCAGCTATAAAATCAGCAACAACCAAGTTTTTCAAGCCCTTCTTTGAACATAATCCTACAACAAATCTTTAGAGTTCTATTTTGGTGGCTACTCTCTTCGAACAAACAGTTTCGGTGGATGACACATTATCTCTAGAAAAAACCTGCACACTACAAGAGATCTCATCAGCAATAAAATCCTTCTCTAAAGACAAGAGTCCAGGTCTAGATGGTTGGATGGTAGAGTTTTACTTACATTTCTTTGACTTGATTGGTCAGGATCTCCTGGAGATAGTGGAGGACAAAAAAATTTGAGGCAAAGTGAATGGTGCGATTAATTCGACTTTCCTCACCCTAATCCCTAAAATAGATTCTCCTACAACCTTTGGAGATTTCAGACCCATTGCACTCTGCAATCTTTTCTACAAACTCATCTCCAAAATCATTGCCAACATGATCAAGACTATCCTGTCTCGCTTCATTTCGAATGAACAGTTGGGGTTTTTGAAAGGCAGACATATTATAGATGCTATAGGCATAGCACAAGAGTGTCTGCACAGTATCAAGTCCAAGAAATTCAAAGTGCTCATCCTCAAGTTAGATCTCAAAAAGGCCTTCGACTACATCGAATGGGACTTCATTAGATTGATACTAGTGAAGATAGGTTTCAACCAACAAACTATAAAGTGGATTATGAGTTGTATAACCAGTGCAAACCTCGCTATCTTGATCAATGGAGAAGCAACTACTTTTTTTCACATGGGCAGAGGTCTGAGACAAGACTATCCCCTATCACCCCTACTATTCACCTTGTCGATGGAAGCCCTGAGCCTCCTACTCAAATCCGCCTATTTTGAAGGTAAGATCTCTGGAATAAAGATATCCAAGACCATCAAGATCTTTCACCTCCTCTTTGTTGATGACGTCCTCATAGTTTCCAAGGGCACACTACACGATTGGATATAAATAAAATAGATTCTACACTTATTTTTCCTTGCCACTGGGTTGACTATAAACTGGGATAAATCCTCTTTCCATCATGCAAATATTCCAAGCTCTATTCTAGACTAGATTAAATACATCTTTCCCTTTACCTTTGTACCTCTTACCACTGGTCTAAATTATTTGGGATATCATCTAAAACCTGACTCGTATAAACCCTTAGACTGGAACTGAGTTCTTATCAAAGTAGAAAAGAGAATTGGGCATTGGTGCTCGAAATGGCTATCTCTCGGAGGACGGTTTACTCTGTTAAAAGTTGTCCTTAAAGGATAGGTAGTGTATTGGATGGCCCTGGTTGCCATTTCTGCCTCAGTCCTCACAAAAATTTGTAAGATGATGTTTAATATTCTTTGTTTTGACTATTTTGACCATCCTCGTCAACACCTCTGCTCTTGGAAAACACTGGCTAAACCAAAAAAAAGGGGGGTTGGGGGATTCACAATCCACTCTATTTCAGTCAAGCACTGACAACCACTTCTCTCTGGTGTGCCTTGACTAGACCAAGTATCTGGAACTCTATTATCCGAGATAAATACCATAGACAACACTCAATCAAAAGATGGCTTCGAGAAGAGACAAGATCCACTAGTGCGGCCTCACACTTCTGGAGGAACCTACTGAAAGCTAAACATTTGATTACATCACATATTTGTTGGCACCTTGGCTTGGGATCCTCCATCATACCTATTCAAGACAATATATTGGTATTGGAAAACTTAACAAATATTTCTAAACAACTACAATCGGCTCTCCACACGAATGGACCAACTTCTGTCAGAATCTCATGCATCTTGGCATTTGACTCACAAATACGGAAGACCTCCTTCATTGGTCCGAGGAAGATAGATCTGGTAATCTCTCGGCACAAAATATTTATGCCTCCATTGCAAAGTCGAATTGACCCAATAACATTGATGGCTAGAAAATTCATATCTGGTCTTGGCGCATCCCTCACAAGATAAATTTTTTTATCTAGTTGTTGTCTGAAAATAAGTTAAACACATGGGACACTCTCTTGAGAAAGGATTGGTCGGGTCCAAATTTTTGTCATCTATGCCATCAGGACTCAGAAAATGATGAACATTTATTCATTAACTGCCAGTTTACAAAAGAGGTTTGGACAAAATTTTCCCTAGCACTTAATTTACACACGTCCTAGACTGGTGCAAATATTGCAGATTGCTTTATATCGTGGGGCTGCACAAAAAGAGCACTTGCACATGCATCTTCTACCTCTAGTTTGCTGGTCTGTTTGGTTGGTTAGGAATGACACTAATTTTTAAAACACTTTTCCTTCTACATTTGCAGCAGCCAACAAAGTCCTTGGACTCTACTACTCCTGGAATGATTCTCTTGGCAACAAGATAAAACATCCTCGATGCATTCTGATACCTGAGATTGAAGATATTACTACAGGCTAGTTTGATGGTGCAACAACAACAAATGGAATCCAGAGTGGAGCTGGAGGACTCATTAAAATTTCAGAAAACAATTACTACAAGTGGACTTACAACTGTGGCCGAGGCGCCAATACCAGGGAAAACTTCCGGGTGCTTGGGCCACGCTATACCTGGCCTCTAGACTTCATGTAGATATCGTCTAGGAACTTGGAGATTCCTATGGTCTCCCTCCTTGCATGGAAATGATCATCTATCAAAGGCAACACTACAGAAACCTTTGAGAATTATCTCATACAATATCTGGATAAAAGGACACGAGCCCCCCCCCCTCTTTCTATCCCTGCACTAAGTCCATGCAGCGGGCATTCTTGATATGAAATGAGGACACTTTCTGATTTTCAAGCACTCTTTCATCATCAATATCTCTTGGCTGCTATCTCCACAACCCTTCAGTAATTTTTGTATTGATGTTACTTAACTTCGTATTTCTATTTGAAGTTTCACCCCATGTTTGTATTACACTTGTAATGAGCGCAAATTATATATTAATATATAATTGGGAAATTTTCCTGTTGGAAAAAACTATGGACCACGGACCACAGCTGGGGTGTTTCATTTTCTACATGCAAAGGATGAAAGGCGTCTTAAACACACTCCAGGCATGGTAATGTGACTGGCGTGTAAATATTTGGCATTCCTTCATGGCCTGGAATGTGAATCGTGGCATCATGGCCTGATGCCACCTTTGTCCTGCGTTCAAACCTATTGCATAGAGTAATAGATGAGTGAGTGTGCGCGGTAATGGAGGATGCATTTCATTGAACCATGTGCATGGTAATAGAGGATGGGAGGCATTCGAAAATGCAATTGTAGGTGGAATATGGTCACGATTTAAAAATTGCATTTAGTGGCCTCTTCCTGGATTTTAAAATTGCATTCAATGGCATCTTCCATTCAGTGGATTTAAGGTCTTGCGATAGAAACTATAGCATATAGGAATAAATGCACTACATAAAGTACAAAGACATGGATTAATCATCCTAGTGAGCTAAACGAGAGATTGGAATATTATAAAGCGATTGGAAGATCAGAAACGTTTCCCAAGGGTTCAATGGCCACGTTAGGTTTTCAAGTGTTTGTTCTTTTTTAGATAAAGTATTTAAAGGATAAATGAAATTCTCATTACAAAATTTTTGTATCACAGACCTTTTACACTTATTTTGTGTGGCCTCATGGAGGCGCGGCGGTGTCAACTATCTGGATAAAAATTGCATCCAGTGGCATCTTCTTGCATTCAATGGATTTAAGGTCTCAGGATAGAGGCCTTAGCGTATAGGAATAAATCGACTACAGAAAGTACAAAGCTATTGGAAGATCAGAAAGTGTTCAATGTCCAGGTTAGGTTTTCAAGCATTTGTTCTTTTTAGAAAAAGCGTTCAAAGAACAAACGAAAGTCTCATTACTTAAGTTTTTGTATCACAAAACTTTTACACTTATTTTCTGTGGCCTTTGGCCTCATGCAGGTGCGCCCTCAACTAGCTGTATAAGTTAAGTTGTAGCCGAGTTTCACGTATTCCAAATGGGTGAAATCACGAAGGTGGGTTACACTTTCGTGACAATCGGGTTTCCAAATTTTCGAAAAACAACTTTTCGGCCGAACTAAAAAAAATTTTCGGCCGAAAGATTTAATTTTCGGCCGAACTATTATTCGGCTGAAAACATAAACGTCAAATCGAACGGAGCCATAACCGGGCCCTCGATTTGCATGTAAAAATTTGGTCGGCCGGATATTTTTTTTCCGGCACTAGTTTTTTCGGCCGAAAATTTTTTCGGCCGAAATATAGTTCGGCCGAACAATAGTTCGGCCGAAAGATGTTTTATATAATATCCACACATCGAAGGTAGACGGTTAGAAACTTTATTGGTTGCCGAGAGTCTCTGTCGTAGAGCTGTTGTCGAGCTGTTGTCGAGGTCTGTTGCCGAGGTCTGTTGCCGAGGTGTCGCCGAGGTGTCGCCGAGCTGTTGCCGAGCTGTTGCCGAGGTGTCGACGTAAATTTGGAGGTATTTAAAATCGTTTATATGCCGAGCTGTTTAAAATCATTTAAAATCGTTTAAAATCGTTTGTGTTTATATATGCCCTGTTTGCGTATGCCCTGTTTGTATGCCCTGTTTGTTTAAAATCGTTTAAAATCGTTTGCGTTTATATGTTATATGCCCTGTTTGTTTAAAATCGTTTGCCCTGTTTGCACATATATGTTATATGCCCTGTTTGCGTTTAAAATCGTTTACGCATATATGTTATATATGTTTACGCATATATAAAAATCGTTTAAAATCGCAAATGTTTACGCAAATGTTATATATGTTTACGC
>SNQJ01S0115278.1:28121-41581 GCA_010110895.2 Picea sitchensis
GTGCCACATACCAACGGAAACAACATGATGTATACTATCCATCCATGGGTGTTGTATCTACATGTGCATTTTCCTTCATGTCCAAATACCTTCATCAATCTTGCGGTCCAAAACCCATGACTGGGGTTGACATCAATGACAACAACCAATCTTCCAACACATCGTATCCTAAAATCTCCTAAGCTCAAATATTTGAAACACTTATAGTTAAATATGATTAATTAAGACTTAAATTGATTACCTGATAATTAATGACTTCGCACTTTAGGGTTCGGAAGTTTACCCTACATCGTGTCCTAAAATCTCCAAAGTCTGAATCTTTGAAACACTTAAAGTTAAATATGATTAATTAAGACTTAAATTGATTATCGGATAATTAATCACTTCCCAGTTTCGGGTTTAAGAGGTTTTCTCTCGAGCTACTTTTAAATTTCTCGAAGTCTGAACTGCTAAGACACTCGAAATTAACACACATTTTAAACATGATTAATTAAAGTGTTAAAAATGATTATCTAGAGATTAATCTTTGCATATTCGGAATTCGGATAATTCTCACTCTGTCTCATCTAAATTTCCCGAACATGAACCACCGAATATTAATGGAATTTATGACAAATCAATGTTAATGATTTTTAACATAGATTGCATATCGTCGAGTATAATTTTCCATTAAAGTTAATAAATTTGTTGTTACTAAATCTATACTCGAATAAATGCATCTTATGTGAATAAAATACTTTGATTTTGAATTTCATTTTCATCCTCCGCAAAGTAGTAAGTTTTATCCGATTGAGAATCTCACACAATTCCTTTGCAACAGGTAACCTCATTCTGTTCTTTCAATATCATGGCACCACAGAAGATGATGAAGAAGACTGATGCAGCTGGTGAAGGTTCAAATCTAAATGCGTACGTTTTGTCAGACACTACGCCGTGAGCTATAGACTCTGTTAAATCTTGGACACAGGTGTTCAAGATTCTGGAACATGAGATTATAAAATTCTCAGAATATTTCGGTGATGAAGTGGATGATAGTCACGGAGATAAACTCATATATATAGCCTAGTCTGAGCTACACAAGATAGTTGTTTGGCCAAGACTCATGCCGTATATTGACATGATAAGTTGGGCCCTAGAAAACGTCGACGTCCAAACCATGAGCATTTTCAACTATCAAAAGGTTATTATTGGGTCTTTCCGACCAAAACACCTCCAAGTAATGTATAAGTTATCTCCCGATCCTAAATATAATTACAATGTTGCATTTATGTTGGATTTTGAGAAACATGAATGCATACAATATGAAAAAAGTTATCCCAATATAATCAAGCCCCAGTGGGGGCACCCAAAGAATTTCAGAGCCAACACTCATGGCATGTATGCCACAACGTCGTTAGACACTCACATGATTTACATAGCCATGATGCTCTGCGGAGTGTTTAGGAAGAAGATTCCTACTCATTTCCCAGTGGAATGGGTGTCGATCATGCATGAGGTGGTCAAGGGCTACGCTTTTAATTGGACTAAAGTTTTATCAGAAAAATTGGCCAAAGAAATCACTGAATACAAATTGGCTAAATCCAAAGGGTATCCTGCCCCTTTCTATATGTATGCATATATCATGGATGATATTTGCTTCATAACCCCTTTCCCACTGATGAATTGGAGCTGGACCCCAACCAGCGCAGAACCTATTCACTTCTATCACTCCAAGTTGTGGGAAGACAAGGCTAAAGATTTCTTTTACGAAATATATCATAATGTAGTGGTCCCCGTCCATATGGTTTTATATGGTTTCTCACCCCCTCGAATTTCAGAAAGAATCATGGGAAATCTGGGCAAACTAGCAGATTGGCTCATTGAAGAAAACTTCTCTTATATCATGGTTTTCAGATGCTCAATCCCTCCCTGTGCTCTCCCGATATTTTTACCAGACCGGCTAGTATTATGAGAAGTAGCTTACCAAATAGTAACAGGGGGCATCAACAAGGAACTGAAAGCAGCCCAGAAAAAGGTATGGCCTACCTTCCCTCTCCAGGTTGGTATGTTTTCACTTTTGGATTTCGGGCACTCTAAAGTAGAAGCTACAGTGCTAAATGATGTCAAATTGGTTGAAATCAAATTCAAAAAGAAAGACCCACACAAGATCGTAGAGAACCACCTGGCCCAATTCAATATGAAAAGATATTTGCATGAAGACTCCCCATACGATGAAATATTCAAGGGAGTTAGGTCTTATGAAGAGGTACAAAACAGGTTCCAAACCCTGCCCCCAGATCAACGAGCTGGCTTCCTCAGTTTCCAAAGACACAGATGAAACAACTTGTCAAAAGTACTATAGGGAGAATCGGTAGCCACTTCTCCTGCACAGGAATCAGTACCTCTAGGTTTTGAACCAAGAAACTCTGGTAAACAAGATACTAAGGAAACCCCAAAGAGCTCCGAATTTTTTACTCAGGAATTGGAAGCTTCATTATCAAGTCCACTAGGTCCTCAAGCAAGGGTAGGATACATCTCCTTTGACACCAGCCACATATGTTGCCAATACTGTTGAGAAACAACCGTCTACGGAGATCGGTACTCCTATTACTTCATTGACACCTTTGCAATCTAGTTTTGGAAATCCTAGTTCCGAAGTCAGTTTTGTAGGTGATCTCACCCCAATTTTTCCTGAAGAGATGCCTCCTTTGGATTTCTTCTTTAGCAAGAAACGAAGGGCCATCATCAAAAGAGAATCACATAAAAAGGACAGAGTAATAACCAAATTGCAGAGGATGTTGTATGATGTAAATGATCGTGATGATTCAGAGTTCATGAAGGAAGTTGCAGGTTCATTGGGTGCCTTTGCCACTGCAAATCAATGGTCAGTGGAGAACTTGGTAGAGCAACTAAAACAAAAAAACTTATTGGTAGGGCAGTTGCAAGATCAAATATTGACCATGGAACAAACTATAATAAATAAGATGAACCAATATTTTGAACAAATAAGAGCTTATGAAAGGCATCAAATCCAACAACTACGGGCTAACCTCGAGGATCTCCATCAAAATTCACAGGCCAACAAAGGATTGTTCACTCAACATGATGAGTTAATAAGGAAATTGAAATCCATATTAGACCTAATTGAAGGTACATCAGTGGATATTTAAGCCTTCTAAACTCAAGCGATGGAAATAAATGAAAAACTGGAAACGACCCAATAGGATCTTTTTATGAAGGTTGATGCCATACAAAATTGCTATCAGGTAGTAGACATTGCTCTGAAGGATGTCTATATTAAGGAAAGAGAATCTTACTTAGCCCGAGCTAATTTTCAAGAAGTCATTGCATTGACACAGAAAGATAATACCCCCAATTTTCCTCGGCTTTCCCCTTCGGAAAAAATAAGAGATGATGTGGCCCTGAAGGTGTGGGAAACGAATTTGGTAGAGAGAAAGAGGTTATCCAGGGAAGTAAAGGATGCTTTCCATGAAGAGTTATCATCATTGGACAAAAGACTGATTGATTTTGAGGGAAGGAGTATTGTGGAGGCCTTGGGGCAAATCGATATCAAAATGAACCAACATAATTCTAGAAAGAGAAGAGAGGAAACTCTGGCAGCCATTCAGGAAATGAGCCAAATTGACCTTCTTAAAATAAACAAATGGCTACTAAACCCAACTTCACAGTTCCAGACCTTCACTCAAGAAGTGAAAAGAATCCAAGAAATACTACCTCAAGTGGAAAAGAAATTATATATTTTCGAGGTGAATGAAACCATTGAGCCATAAAAGATAGTGGTGGAATTTTTAGATAGATTCAACCAATGCATTGAGCATGGAAAAGCAAGCACAGTGGTGAGCAGTTGATTTGAAAAGATCTTTTAATGATTGTGGTTGAGTTATTAATTGCATGTGATAATTAACCATTTATGAGGATGAATGAAAGAGGAAGGATTTAATTAAGAATAATAGTAGCCATAAGACAATATGCAGATCTGAACTTAAGCAATAAGAACATCAAACCATAACAAGAGAAGTGATAATGGAGTTCAGCAAGGTTGCCTACGTATCCAGGCCTTTGTCTCAGTGGGGGAGGCTTCTTTATTAATTATTCAATGCTTGCAAAGTACATCAAATGGAATCCATTCTGATCTTGTTGTGTTCTTCTCAACCTCAAAAATCCAATGCAACTGACGACACTGAAAAAGGATGAGTGTAGCTCCCAGAAATGACTCACAAGCATCTGCTCCTCAACAACTTCCTTGCATAAAAATGGCTTTGGCTTGGCTTTGCTTCAGATAAATATACTTTGACTATCCTCCATGGCCTCAAACAGGCCTAGTTTTTATAGATCTAAATTTGGTTATCCTTCCCCAACTTCCTCCCAAAATCTGGGCTCAAAAAGAGCCCAATATCTCCCCAATAATGGCCAAAATCTCCATTAATAGGCTTAAAAACAATAAAAAATCCACTAAACCAAAGTAAATAACCCACATTTTTTTAAATATAGGGCTTATCCCCTTTAATCCTACATGCGCCCCCTTAAATGGTCATATGGAAGTTGTAAATGGCCAAGCGGTGGCCCTTAAATCTCGCTAGCCCCTGATTTTATGGCACATAACATGTGACTTGGTCTAAAATAGGAAAACACTTGTGCACCTTATCCATGGCCCTCTTGGTGGATGGTCTTATGGTTAAATAAACCGCGGGCTGGGGCTTAGCCCCAGCCCCTATCCGCCCTCCAATGATTACATTACAATTTAAATAAAGTATTGTGGGTTATGTTTAACAAGCAATAAGGTGGGCACGTTGGCATTGTACCATTCCTGAAAAATTTGGCTAGGTCATAGGTCGTGAGTTCAAAACCCATGGACCCAAAAAAAATTTAAACTTGCCACACAACTGTTGACTGGGTGCCACGTGGTTGCCCATTGACTATTGATTTTTTTTTACTTTTTCCCTATTTGGCAAAATGGTCAGAATGTGCTAACTTTTGTATACAACATTCATTTGAGAAAGTAAATATATGGACAGAATAAGCACGACGAGACGATCGCAATGGAATTGGTTTCATCTGATTCTGAGAACTTTCATTTTTGAGCCTTTTCTGGAACTGGGAAGCCTCCTGGATCCGATTCTGGATCACACCTCCCCACTAAAGGACCTTTTGGTCCCCAAAAGGTTACAAAAATGGAATTTGACTGATTACGTACTCATAAAGAGAAAAACAAAACATGATGTTGTACAAAAATGATGTTATAACAGGTCATCATTTGAACATGTGTGATTACATTAATGGAAGCAAAATACAATGAAGTTGAGACATCCACTTCTGGAAAAACCAAGTGGCTGGTTTCTTTTCTTCACAATGTTCCTCTTGCTTCGTTGGTAATCTTTCCTCCTTCACGAGTACATGGGCAATCCTTTTGTCCTTCCTCGGACGAAGCTCCAGATTAAGCTTCCAACAACTAGCCTTTTGATGTCCACTCCTGTTGCAAAAAGTGCAGCGAGTTTTTGGCATCCAGACCTGTTTACCCTTCTCTTTCTTCTATTTTGGAGTTGAGCCTTTATTTCGTGTTTCCTTCCTGGTCGACATAGGTTTCTTGTACAAAGTTTGTCTCTTCCAACACTTGGCAACACAATGCTTGGGTGAATGACAATAAGTAGATGGATAAAGATTCCACAAGTTTCGTATTACTTGATTATGCTTGTTATAATCAAAAGCAGAATTGGTAAAAAATGACCATTATACCTTCCATGTTGATCTTCACCTTGCTTTGGAGATGACTTGCATTCACTACCACAATCCTGAAGTGACGCGCCATTACCTTTGGTGAAGTGTCCCTGCAATGTCTTAAGTTGGCCATTTGAAGCATTACTTGCTTCTGAAGTTTTGGAACCCATCATGGAAGACTCTCCAAGGTCCCCTTCGCCATATCCCAATCCTAAGTATCGAGGCCTTTCCACAACCTCAATGGGATTCACAATACCTTGACCTTTACATCCAAGGCCCTTTCCTTCTTCCTAACCCATCTTGGTCTTGGTTAGTATTCTCAAACCTACACCTTTTGTATGTTTTTAGAATGCACCAAAACCAACTTGATGAGAAGAAGGAGAATTAGATGAATGTCCTTCACTGCATACCTCAGATGTGTTTTATGAAACAGATGTAGAAGGCACTTCCTTCAATCCTTCTTTTCCTTTGTTGTTCTTTGGAGCTTTCACTTGAACCGTGCTCTTTCGTTCCAAGTAGTCTTCATACAAAACTTTCACCATCTCGGCCATGGAAAACATTTAATTTATGAACTCCTTCTCATTTTGAGAAAGTCCTCCTGTAGATTCCATTTTCTCCCTTGAGGTGAGTTCTTCCCTGGCTAACATGCAAAACTCAAATTCCAAATGTCAACTAGCTCTGATACCACTTTATCCAAAAAGATCTTTTAATGACCGTGGTTGAGTTATTAATTGCATGTGTTAATTAACCATTTATGAAGATGAATGAAAGAGGAAGGATTTAAATAAGAATCATAGCAGCCATAAGACAATATACAGATCTGAATTGAAGCAATAAGAACAACAAACCATAACAAGAGAAGTGATAACGGAGTTCGTAAAGGTTGCCTACGTCTCTAGGCCTTTGTCTTAGTGGGGGAGGCTTCTTTATTAATTATTTAATGCTTGAAAAGTACATAAAAAGTACATCAAATTGACTCCATTCTAATCTCGTTGTGTTCTTCTCGACCTTAGAAATCCAATGCAACTGACGGCACTGAAAAAGGTTGAGTGTAGCTCCCATAAATGACCTGCAAGCATCTGCTCCTCAACAGCTTCCCTGCATAAAAATGGCTTTGGTTGGCTTTGCTTCAAAATAAATCTTCTCTGACTATCCTCCATGGCCTCAAACAGGCCTGGTTTTTATAGATCTGAAGTTGATTATCCTTCCCCAACTTCCTCCCAAAATCTGGGCTCAAAAAGAGCCCAATATCTCCCAATAATGGCCAAAATCTCCATTAACATGCTTAAAAACAATAAAAAATCCACTAAAGCAAAGTAAATAACCCACATTTGTTTAAATATAGGGCTTAGCCCTTTAATCCTGCACCTGCCCCCTTAAATGGTCATATGGAAGTTGTAAATGGCCAAGCGCTAGCCCTTAAATCTCGCTAGCCCCTGATTTTATGGCGCATAACATGTGACCTGGTCTAAAATAGGAAAACCCCTGTGCGCCTTATCTGTGGCCCCCTTGGTGGATGGTCTTATGGTTAAACAAACCATGGGCCGGGGCTTAGCCCCAGCCCCTATCCACCCTCCAATGAATACATTACAATTTAAATAAAGTATTGTGGATTATGTTTAACAAGCAATAAGGTGGGCGCATTGGCATTGTACCATTCCTGAAGACTTTGGCTTGGTCATAGGTCATGGGTTCAAAACCTGTGGACTCCAAAAATTTTGAAACTTTCCAAACAACTACTGACTGGGTGCCACGTGGTTGCCCATTGACTGTTGATTTTTTTTTACCTTTTCCCTGTTTGGAAAAACGGTCAGAGTGCGATAACTTTTGCATACAGAGTCCATTTGAGAAATTAAATATATGGCCAGAATCACCACGATGAGACAGTCACAATGGAATTGGTTTCATTTGATTCTGAGAACTTTCATTTTTTTATCCTTTTCTAGACCTGGGAAGCCTCCTGGATCCGATTCTGGATCAGTAGTTAAGGAAATATCATTGCATTACTGAACGTGGTTGAAGAGACAGATGGCAACATAAATACAATGTCTAAGATATTATCATGAATTATTAAGAATAGCAGAAGACAGATGTGTCTGGCCTAAAGGAATGAGAAAAGGAAGCAATTTTTTCAGCAGATGGAGAGATAGAAGGGATTGCCAACGAAGCTCATCATTTTCTATGCATTGTTTTCTTATTTCAAACATTTGCTATTTTTTATTATAAGAATTCCAAATGTTTTGAGTTGTGAAAGTTTTGTATAAATACATAGAATTAAGATCTACTAAAAGTTGCTTCTTGCCAAATGTAATAGAGAAAAATCTCCTTTGAGTATCAATACAAGTGCAGACAGAGATTTCAAATTTTGTTCAGTTTGGGTTATGTGTTTCTCCTGTATTTCCATATTTCAATATTTCTCTATGCATTTTCTTGATAGAAGTTTGATTGCAATTTAGTATCACAACTATTGTAATCGTATTATATCAGTAATTTTTTAAGTGAACAGATTTTCCTCTGTATTTGTTATGAGTAAAGCAAGACCTGCAAGCTATGTGAATTACTGTATTTTGTACTTTGTTCACGGGTACGTTGTCTATTTTCTTCCACTGCAACAAGGTGATATTCTTCAGCAATTGATGCCTTACTTTGTTTAACAATTTTGTAAATATCCCCCACACCAATCGATATTACAAATTGTGGCTCAAATATGAAATATGGCCTCTGTGTTGCCATATTGTTATTTTCATTTAAGGATCTTTTCTCTTATAACTAAAGGTAGAAAAAACAATCTTTAAAAACATTCTCTTTAAAAAAAAATTGATGCCTGACATTACTCTTTGATCCTTAAGTTTAATCTCAGGAACAACATCTTTTTGGCGTCATTGCCACGGACGGAGAAACGAAGCTATTTTCCTTTGGAAAACGACAAGGTAAACTTCTATCTTTCATAGTGAACAAAGATTGAATACACAATTAAGGCTTATTTTTATCTTTCACTTGGTGACTCCACCACAGATAAAACTGGCATTCGATCGAAAGAATACCAGAAAGAATCCAAATGATAAGCAGACCACACCAATATCAGATCCTGAAAGGTTGTTGAAACCAAAGGGATACCTCAGTTCGACTACTGCATCAACAAGTAAGATATATCAACCCAAAGTAGCACATGTTAACGCTAAGGTTCCAATTGAATAACTAACCCCTGAAGTGAGTCTTAAACAAATACCCTCTGCGGAGGCTTCTACTAGTAAACCCAAGGCAAAGATTGAGAATCTGGAGGTAATTGTACCCCAGATAAATATTGAGACTGACCTGACTGATACTCCTACAGATCAGAACAAAATATCCCTCTCTACACATGTTGTTGTTAATACTCTGTCGACCCCATTCTTTCCTAAAGTAAAGGTTTCATTTCTCCAAAACCCTGAAGAACATATTTTATACCCTGATTCATCCCCTATCGGGTCTCCTATTTATACATCTTGTAAGTCTGAGGAAACCAGCTCACATTTCCCTTTTCCTCCTCTTCTAGATTTTTCCTCTCCTAACGATCTTTTCTGGAACTTCCTTCACCACATCCCGAAGAAGTTGAAAGGTCACCACTTCAATCCCTCAAAGTTTTTGAAAAACCTTTTTTTTCCCAAAGTCCATCCCCTAGACTTCCAATGGTTGTTGTTGGAGGAGGTGGTGTCGGAGGCAGAGGAACAAGTGGACAAGGTCAAGGACAACCCCCACCCCATAGAATGTTTTCCAAGGTAGTGGCCATATACGCTCCCTTGGTCCTTCCTACTGTCCTTCATGATTTGCCCGAGAATTATATGAATAACTTACTGAAATTTATGGGAGAAGGAGATTTAACCGCAACCGAGCACATAGCCTTTTTCGATCAGTTTGTTGATATCCTTGGCATTGAGCATGAAGATGTTTACTCAATAATTTTAGTACAAACCTTCGAAGGACAAGTAAGAACCTGGTTTCAAGGACTCCCGGTAGGATTCTTACAGTCATATGATGATCTAAAAAAATCATTTTTAAGATAGTGGGAAGAAAAGAAATACCATCTCTATTATTTGATTGAATTTGGGGCTTTAAGAAAAAGGAATTTTGAGTCAGTTCTCGAATTTACTCAAAGGTTCAACAAACTGTACAATAATATCCCAGCCGAAGTTAAACCCTCTCAACATGTGGCAAAGGTAACTTTTGCAAGGGCTTTTGAAATCGAATTTGCCCTCCTCTTAATAGAAAGAAGATCCACCACTGTAGTAGGAATACAAGATGATGCTATAGAAAATGAATCAAATATGATGGCATACAGTAAATTAAAATCCAAAGTTGAGATGAGAACTAGAGAACCTAGATGTTTCAAAGAACAGGCAGGGCCATTTGGATCAGGGAAGTCTGTGAAAGAAAAAATGGATGAGATGGATAAAATAATTAAAGACTTATCAAAAAACATATCCAGGATGGAATTATACCAAGACAAACCTGATCCGTTCATTAGAAATCAGTTCAGAAGAAACCCTAACCCTCAGACGCAATAAAGATAGGTAAAAAATGAAGATCAAAAGGTCCAAGCCCCTTTTAAAACTGAAAAATTTATGCAGAGTGATTGCATGCAAAATTATGAAGAGTTAGAAGAGGATTTAAACAACCTTAGTGATGATGAGTTGGAGCCTCATTTAACTAGACAGGATTATGAAAAGTCTCTAGACCTAGAACCCATGTTTAATAATGAGGAAATTTTAAATAATCTGGGAGAACTTGCATATCAAGGACTCTCCAACTCAATAATGGTTGAGCTCCAACATAAGTACAATTTAAGGCCCAAAGAAATAAATCCTACAAATGTTCCACCGAAAAATATTTTATTGAGAAATAAAGCGAATGAGGAAGATGTTACTAAATAGCTAGTTGAAACACAAGCTGCTCGAAAAAAAACAGTTGAGACAAGAGAAACACAAACTAAGAAAATAGAGAATATAGAAGAAAAAGCTCCAACCAAAGAAATCGAAAAAACAACTAGAGAATTAAGTTTAGAAAACGAACTTAATAAAATTAAAATCCACATGCCCCTAGTTGAGCATGCCAAAAAATTTATTTATAAAAAACATATTGCTAAAATGATAATTTTTTTTGATGTTGAATGTCACGCGAATGTTATCAATCTACAAGATGAAAGACCTATGATCATGTTTGGTTCGCACATAGAAAATAATAAGGATTTTGTTGCTCCATTTTATATTACATTAACTTTTCACAACCACTAATCCAGGTGGATATCGGTGACCACCCACCTTTTCCAACTAGCTCAAAACAGTTTTCTAGCAATTTTGGTAATTTACTATTTTTAGCAATTTATAACTTACGGGGCCATTTTGAGGGCCTAAATGAAGGTTTTTTGGGATATATCTTCTCAATTATAGCCAAGGCTCTTATTTAGCCCCCCTAAATTAATCTCCTCGACAATACCTTTCCAACGAGATATTGTGCGCCCCAAACGGAGATCGTATGCCAAAGTTACACCCCCGAGAAGTTGATACACCAAACTACCCAAAACGGGGTCCACAAAACTATTGGCTTTTCATCTTCTGGGATTAGGGGTTTGGATTTTCTTTATGATAAAAAGGCATTTGGAGCCTCATTGTAAAAACATCTTCTTGTGAATACGAGTAGCCATCACATCTCTTCTCAGAGATAAGTTGTTGCCATTCTAGCGAGTCTTTCACTCTATATTTTTAGATTCTCTATACATTTATTTCATTAATAGAAATCATGTATTACTGTATCTCTGTGTTTATGGTTGCATCTCTGATACATTTATGTTATATTATTGTATATCCAAGATATCTTTGTGCATTGCTTTATTATATCTCCTCTCTCATTTCGTGCCAAAAATAATATGGATCAGTGGTATCAGAGCAGGCTGCTCTTGATCATTTTTTCAGTGCATGTCCCCGATGAGGTATGAGTATAGAAAGTTGGGTATCATTCTTATCTCTCTTGAATATAATATCTCTCCCATGCCCAAGAAACCCTCCATGGTAAAAGAAAATAAAAATTACAGAGCAGACGATTCTATCAATCTGTTGCTTGAGAAATCTCTCACATGATAAAGGGACGAAATGATGGAGAATTTTCCCCACTTCCTTCAATGCCTGCTGATAGAAACAGACGCAACTTCATCAAACAACCACTTTGGAAGCACCTCTCCTTTCAAGGTACAGGTTAACTTTGATATTCCCATATTTGAAGGTGAGATAGATGTGGATGCCCTAGAAAAATGGCCAAATCTGTTAGAAGGTTATTTATCTGTTCATAATTTTTTCGACAGGGAAACGATCACCTTCGCACTCCTTAAATCTCTCCCCCATGTCAAACATTGGTGGGAAACTTACTAGGATAAAAGTTCCACAAAGGATTCTGGAATATATGGGGATGAGCCCACTTTGGATTTTTTTGTGGATGTGGTGAAGGAACAGTATTAACCTATTGGCAACTATGAGGACCAGTACATGAGATGGACCACATTGTGGAAAGAGAGGGGCCAAGCAATTCTGGAGTTCACCAATACCTTCCATACCTTGCGCACCAAGATGGGTATCAAATACTTCGAATGACATTTGGTTCTGAAATACCATGGGGCTCTACAAAAATACATCCAAACTGAAATGGATTTTATGGACATCTCATCACTCAGTGTTGCTTATCAATATGTTGTTAAAATCGAGCAGAAATTTAAGCACCAGAACAAATGGGAGTTTGGGTCTGCAAATCTGCAACAACCAAAGTATGATAAAGATGGCCCTAACAAACAGTCTCCCGAAAACCAATCCAAGCCACAAGAAAAGAAGGGTCACGAAAAGACAAAGAAGGACACCAGAAAATGGTGCAATTTCCACAAAATTCCCTGGCACAACACCGAGGAATATCGCTCAAAATAGTCATTGGTGGTCGATATCAAAGACAAGGAGCTGAACCATGATTCTAAATCTGATTCTGAAAATACTGTTTAAAGATAGATCATCAACGCATACCCCACTTCTATTGTCGGGACCACAGTAATTCAACCAGAAGAACCAACAGATCCTGAAGAGGGGGAGCGCCTTTTTCATTCATAGATGTGGGTGAAGGGGACCCCGCTGCATTTTATTGTTGACAACGGAAACCAAAAGAACCTCATCTCAGCAGAGGTCGTCAAAGAATTGGGATTGTTGACAACACCACACCCGCAGCCATACAACATCAGGTGGCTTTGCCAGGGACGATATCTCTGTGTCATCCAACAATGTTTATTGTCATACAACATCCATCCCTTCAAGGATGAGGTATTATGTGATGTTTCCCCACTGGATGCATGGGATGTTCTCTTGGGCCAACCATATATGTGGAAGTGATATGTTTTTTAAGAGTCTCGACCCCGCAATGTCATTGTTTCTATGGGGGGTCATCTCTACAGAATACCATAGGTAGTTCCAACTACTGTTCCACCTAAACTATGCTGCAAGGTAGTATATCATACTGCAAAATTTAGCTTCTTCACAATCTATTCAAAAGGTGAACAAAAGGATATTGCAACCACTACAACCTTGGCCCAAGCACCTTCTATCCAACAGAAGTAATTCAACAAGATTGCAGAAAAGTGTAAATATTCCTTCTGCACACATGCATCTCATGTAGCCAGACTGGTTAAAAGTGTCCAACCATTCCAGCCACATGTTCATGACAACCTTCAACAAGCTAAG